>JACXGK010006649.1:0-28021 GCA_016801125.1 Novumbra hubbsi
TGTGTACGTGTATATGTGTGTGTATATGTGTGTGTACGTGTATATGTGTGTGTATGTGTATATGTGTGTGTACGTGTATATGTGTGTGTACGTGTATATGTGTGTGTATATGTGTGTGTACGTGTATATGTGTGTGTATGTGTATATGTGTGTGTACGTGTATATGTGTGTGTACGTGTATATGTGTGTGTATGTGTATATGTGTGTGTACGTGTATATGTGTGTTTACGTGTATATGTGTGTGTATGTGTATATGTGTGTGTATGTGTATATGTGTGTGTATGTGTATATGTGTGTGTATGTGTATATGTGTGTGTATGTGTATATGTGTGTGTATGTGTATATGTGTGTGTATATGTGTGTGTATGTGTATATGTGTGTTTACGTGTATATATGTGTGTGTATGTGTATATGCGTGTCCGTGGTCTTACCATCCATCAGCCAGCTGCGGCGGGTCATCTCCTCCAGCTTTGGCAGTAAGAGACGTGTCATAACTTGGTCCGGCACCAGTAGACCCCTACCTATGTAGGTCTTAGCCAATATACCAGCCTCTGTGGAGGATATTAGTAACTATATGAACACAGGTGCTTGGACTTTTCTCAATTGGCAGGGACAGAGGGCAGACCCAGATGAGGAATTACCTCTTTTAACACCATACTGATTATTTATAAACCTTTGTTTCTTTACACATTTTTCCTGCTTTCGTTATAGCTGTTAGTCATGTAAGATGCTACAGTTTACCAGACACCTCTAAATTGAAGTAATCAGTAACTGATTAATGATTTTGAATAACAGACAAAAGTGGATTGCAAAACATGTCACAGTGGTTATACAATAGGTACACACAGCTATAGTTCTGTTTTTTTAAAGTTACTAACTGTGGCAGGTTCAGTAAGAAATGGCTTTGAAAAGTAACTTTTAAGTTTTATTACAATGTGTTGTTTCCTGCACTGCCTGCTTCGCATTTTGTAAAGTTAATCTTTTTTGTGGCTTTGATGGTAGGAGATTTAGATAGTAGAAAATGTCTAACTTTGTTCTGAAGTCAGGCACAGAGCCAATATAGTCCTCTGCTCTGTGGTAACAATATTGTTGCAATGTGCAGAATTGAAAGCTTACTAGAGGTTACAGGAGGTAAACTCTAGTAAGTTAGTATATTTGCTAACATGGTAATATGTTGCTAAAAAATACATATATATATATAGACAAATGATACGTAAATTAATGGTAAACAGATCAATAGCGAATTATTCATCAAAAGGCCTACCCGTATTCGTAGCTATATTCTCCCGAAGAAAGTCTCCACTGGACAGATGTGTCAAGGCAAATCTTTGCGCAATTCTTTCAGAAATGGTCCCCTTCCCCGAGCCTGGTGGGCCCAATATCACGGCTCGAAACAGTTTGGCCATTCTCGACTAAAGCCTTCGATACTACGGAGTGTAGTTGTGTCGGGAGGAAACAAAATATATATTTTCAGTCCAGAGTTGCTTTACCTGTTTCGGTCGATTGAAAATTGTCCTGCATCTTCCAATGTTGTGCACTATACACCTTATCATTGAAGTGCTTGACTGCTTGAGGTCGCTGTGCATAAGAGCGCTCAATTAATTAATACACTAAATTTATTTAGATAGCTCATTTGAAAAGCGGGGATAGATCTATAATACAGAAACCAACTTGCCAATTTCTCCCTATTGCAAAAAAGGAATATGTTGGATTACCAAAGTCTCACTCACCCAATCAACGACAGAAATCGAACATTCTAGATTTCTGTAAAGATTGAGTTTAAACTAAGGAAAAGACAAGTCAAGAATATTGGATGAATGTCACTGATGACCACAACTCTTGTCCTCACCTCCGATTTCCGATTCGTGTGTCCAGCAAAAAGTATGCGTATTAGTATTTCACCCAGACCAAGTTAGAAACGTTTTTTCTGTTCCAAAAGAAAATTGCCTACGTCTATAAGAAAAGCATTTTCTCTGCGAATGAATCGAGGAGCTGCCATGACGCCCTATTTCTTAGCACCTCCCTGACACATATTCCCCCCCAAAAAAACAGGCGACGTGTGCGCAGGAACTAGGTAACTTTGGGAATCTGGGACATGTAGTTTTTTATTGCAAGTGAACTAGAAATTCACAGGTCTACCATAGATAAGTCTAATTGACACGAGTTCTCTACATATTCTATAAAACAAGCTGTCTCGTTAGCTAATACAGCGTATTATACACATATTTAGATACCCAATGGTAAGGAAATCAATCATGCAGTTTGTGTAACCCACGCAACACCCACTTATAATACTACAATAGTCAACACACTATAGGGATTATTGGTAGGTTCGCTTTTTGGCATAATAGTATTTAAGTTCTAATATTAATTTTGAGAGCTCAATCAGCACCTTGCGTTGCATTATTTTTGTTACTAGGCTATTAAAGCAAGTTACTTTTTTTTAAAAGTATTATTTTGGAGTTATATTGATTGGAATGTTTCCAGAGAAGGGAAGGGGGGTTACAATGACGGTGTAATGAATGGTATTAGGATACATCCGAATTAAGGTTCCCACTAATGTCTAAAAGACCGACAGACAAAATCTAACAAATACTAAAAACAGACACAGTTGTTAACATCAACAGATATTGCAGCATGAAAGTAAACGTTAGTTCTCAATTTTCGCGTGTCCCTCTGAAACATTGCCATCACCCTTACGCAGAGACTGTCACTCGCGCAACATTTGCGGACCAAGGAATGTAGACTAGCCTACTTGTTGCGAACCATACACGGCGTCAGTGTCCTAAAGCTGTCAAATGCTGCGCATGCACAACGTATTGGTGTCTTCACTCACTGGAAACCTGCCTAATCCATTACACCAAAATAAGTAAGTTTAAATGTCATAAATGTTGTTAACTAGTTGTGCGTTGAGACCCGGAAACATTTGGGAAGGCTATTATTTTGTCACATGGCTGAAAGATTTCAATAACAACAAAAAATGGCGACAATCACGTTGTTCGATGTGGGTCTTGCTGCGTCATTAAAACTATTCATGTAAACATGGGAATGAAACGCGCCAAATGCAAGTAAGTAAGAATAATATTCGTTTCATATTGAACTATATGTAAATATAAATCAGAAATGCTCATGTTAATTTGGATCATTTGAGTGTAGGTCTAGTATTTGTTTTTATCCAGAGAGGGGTGTGTGCAGGCTGGGCGTTAGGGTTTGGCTGCACAATACTAAGACTCAATCGAGACAAATATAATTATTCTTTGACATGGAATTGTTTTTGGAAATAAGAATAAATATGAATATATTTTCGTATGTAGAAAACGATAGACGTTCTTGGGATATAGGTTTTAAACAGCCTGAGCATACTCTTGTTTTATTTATAGAAAACAACAAGCTTTCGCAACATGGAGTTGAATAGGTGGAAGAAATACATGTTGCAAGTTATTTCGATTTTCCTTGATCACTAAGTGTTTTTAAGCAAGTACTTGTGTTTAATGTAAACCTGTTGTTATATTCATGTCTATTACATATGCTAATAGACTTTTATTATAAAAAGTCCCGTGCATTTTCAGTTTTAATGGATATTAAAATAAGTAAATTACGCAAACAATGTTAGCATTTTTGCATAATAGGCTACAGCTAAATAGTTGTGTCCACGTTGCGCAGCTAGTTATCTTGCAAATAATATTGGCAAGTGCTCGTGCAAACCTGTGACATCAAACAGAACCAGCTAATCAAGTTGTTTACCTGAAGCGGAGGGAGAAAGGGCTAGGGAGGAGTCTCCGCCAGCAGGCTACGCGACTGGACTGCCGGAGTGACTTCGCGCGCTGAGGGCGGAGCCCCACGAATCATAACAAGTCGGACGTCAGTGCTGTGGTTGGTATAACATAAATGGTAAACATTTGTTGCGTCGACCAAGTAATCAGGTTTTATTTCTGTACATGTATCTTTTGTATATCAATTCATTTTAAAAAATGTTTAGAAAAGCGGATACACTGCAGTAGTTACAAATTTCATAACGTTGTTATTATATTTTAAAAATACTTTTCTAGAATTCTGTTATGGCTGTTTGTAGATTTATAGCAAATGTATAGTTATTGTAGCTTGATGGCTAATGTGTTTAGCACGTATTCCACACTCCTTGAACTCCATGTTATGTGCTAAAGAGTAGCATGTAGGGAAATGTTAGCTATTTCAACTGGTATTCAGACAAATTCAGTAATCCAATTACAAATCTTTACAGGTTTTGGTAATTCCAGTGCTCTGTATAGCCAATAGAACCGTATTTTCAGTAGTTCTTCATGCAAATGTATTCTCATCCGTGTAACTTGATACCATGAACAACATGAGTATAAAGAGATATGTCCAACCCTATACAATGTTGTGTGATTCCTGCCCATTTCTAACATGTTTTGGCATTGTTCGATCTGCAATTTAATTTAATGACTAAAGATATTATTGTTGCTAAAGGCTCCTAGCCGTGTGAGTGCGTGGGTGTGTGGGGCCCTGGGCTGACATCATGAAGACGGGTGGGTTGTACCCCTGCCCACCACGACAAATAGTAGCCTGTGTTGGAACTAACTGGGCTGCTGTCTCTTGCCTCTCATATCCTGTCTGCTAGACTTGACATCCAGGCTGCCCTGGTTCAGTTATCACTGTGCTGATGCTGTTCATCTTAAAGGTACAGTACTGTGATAACTGAAGGATGGCTGCCACCTTGACACACTTGACTCCCATGAAGTGATGTGATGGATGAAGGGAATTAGTGCTGCTGTATCCGAGGGGAGGTTTAGTATGGGTAAAGGGGTATATTTGTCATTAAATGAATGTTAGACATTACATGCTCTTTTGTTTTTCTTTTGTAAAATTGTACATTTATTTATTTTAAATACCCAATGATTGTTACCTACGATAAAGCAATTCTAGTCACATTAAATTGACATGTCTGTGTTGAATGTTTTATTGTCATTCATGTTTTATTGAAATGAAAAATAAATTGGAAAGATGAAATAATTGGGGAGGCGAACCAATGTTGTCAAGTCTTGTGATTTCTAATACTTAAGATGTGTGGCCTCTGAATAATTCTAACAAACTTAAAAATATAGAACGCAACTATAAAATATCATTTATAGCCTGTGATGTCCATGATTGCCATCAAATGAGTCTGGTAACTAAGCACATTTGCACTGTATGACTGCGACTGTGACTAGCTTGCCAATTTTGCAGCTGCGTGAGTAAAATGAACACAAGTAAAGCCACTGCAACCCTGCCAGCAGATCAGAACGCAAATGAAGACCTGACCAACAGATTGACTGCTAGGGCGCATTCAATGTTAGACCCCCCCACACACAGTAAGCTGCTAAGAGCAGTCAGGTAAGGCAAATCCAATGTAAAAACAGTTTCAGTGTTTAAGGGGGATGGTGGCAAAAAGCAAATGAAACATTTATATTTCCCCCATACCAAAATGTAAAGGAACGGCGGGAAAACAAATTTCATAATAAAAGTTATTAATGCACAAAAAAAAGGAAGTTACTTGTGTTAGACTCCTGTTTGCAAGAACGACACACCCTCTGGTGTTATGTGTAGAGGAAATCCCTGCACGTCTACATCCAAATAATATCATCAGTATTCCGCCCCTCTCTGAATGTGAAGACATTGCCCCTTTCTTTTAACCTACTTACTATCTTCTGTCCCTAAATTTCTCTGTTTATGCCCCTCCTCTACCTTCCGGGTCCTCCCCACACTTCCCCTTGCTCTCCCATTTCTTTGCCAGCCCATGTTTCTTACTCAACACAACAGACATAAATCCACATGTTTAGGTTTAACTGGACTGATAAAAGTTGTGCAGAGCAGGAAAACAATTTTGATCTACTTAATTACAAAATTAAACTTCAGTGAATATGTAATTAAGTACAACATTAATCTGTAGAGGATATGTCATTAAGATGAATATGATATAGTAAAATGTACGTGAGAAAGTTAAACAAATATTTGTACATGTTTAAGTATTTACAATATCTGCTCCTGCATTTCCACATTCCTCAAATTATTTGAAACATAGATTTCGGTTTGTCTTCTTTGCTGTGAGAACGTTGTGATAGTAGTGGACGTTAACCTGTGGGTTTTACTTTAATGTGTTACGATGTGTTATTACACTGTGGTTACGTTCCCTTTCTGTGATTTGAAGTATACTGGCAATCTGCATATCTCGACGTTGTGCCTGAAAGCTACAGTTTTATTATTAAATACTGCATCTTATTTTATGATATTTTAAAGGAATGATTAATAAAAAATAAAAAAAATTATACACTTCAATGTACCTATGAATTGTAATTAATTATAATCCTAGACAAACAGGCTCAAAATCTTTTTAACAAAGTATTTAATAGGTTGCAGGTTTTTATGTTCTAGGCACATTTTGCGTTGCTACAGTGATTACATCGTTCTTAGGAAATGTCTGCCTACCGTTTCTAGCAAACTAACAATTGTCACACATCAGATGTAGGACGGGAAGTCCATCCCCTGCAGGCAAACAGATTCTCCCTCCGACTCTTAAAGGACTTGGGTCTCTTTTTTATGTACAACAATACTGTACATAAAACAATCATTGTAAATAACTCATGGTCCGATCCGGATGAGTAAGAGTAATGAACTGTAGAGTTATTGTTCAAAATGGTTAGAAAGAAGCATAGTGTTTTCCTTGGATGAGTAGGTTTTTCTTTTAATCCACAATTGATGTAATGTTTACATAACCAGTAAAGAAATAATAACTGTTTTCACTGAGCAGTACTGAAGTGCTTTTAATATTTCAGTTACATTTAAAAAAGAAATACCATACATTTCCTGGTAGTGGCAATAAAAATTACAGTATCATTATTTCCACAAGGCATTAGACAAACCTACCCACGGTCGATTACCGAAGTCATGTACTGTAAAAATAGTATATATTATAAAAAATATGCTTAGAACACCCACTTGACAGACAGGAATTAGGTTAATCACTATCGGCAATTTGAACATACATATACACATTCAGGAATCTTAATCCATGTGCGGATCTAAACATTCAAAGAATATAACATTTAATCGTAAAATGTATTGTTTCACTATCCCCCACCAAACACACACCAAAACTAATATTTTGGTTCAGACGCTAGTTCAGTCTAGTGTTCACAACAACAGAAGTGTCAGTATTGTGACTGATAGAGCCATGCACCAATCAGAATTATTGAAGCTCAGCTTGCATACGCACTATTTTCGGGAACAGGGACGATACGTGCTGTGTACGTGCATGTATTTTTCGAAATAAAATACCTAATTTCAATGTACTGAAATGTGCAAATGCAAAGACTAATTAATAGAAAGAAAATATTCTTAAAATGTTTTATTAAGAACAAAATGAAAAAATAAAACATACAGACTGGTTTGTTAAATATATAACAAATAAATCTAGACTGAAGTAAAACATTCAGTAAACCAAGGCATTTAGGAAATACATACTCAATGAGGAAGCTAAGGAATCTCTGCAAATTCCTTTACACTGAAAAATCTAGACAATGTGAAGAGGGACAAGGTATTCTAGAAATACTCTTGGGCAACCCATTCACTCCATTGTTTTTGATAATATACCGTTTCCCAAAATGTAAATGTAGTTATTAATATATAATACGTTTGAATAGGAACTATAACAGAATTCATTGGAAATAGTCCTGGAAAAATACTAAGTTCAGAGTGAAATAATGATTGTGTCTTTCAAACTTTGCTTTCGTTAAATAATCCTCAATTTGCAGCAATTGCAGCCTTGCACACCTTCTAGTTGTCAGTTTGATGGGGTCATCTGAAGAGATTATACCCTATGCTTCTTGAAGCACCTCCCACAAATTGGATTGGCTTAATGGGCACTTTTTATGTGTCAAATGGTGAAGCTGCTTCCACAGCAGCTCAATAGGGTTGAGATACACTCTAGATGCTACTCTGCTGCTCACAAATGAATTGACATCCACAGGGTATGGAATAATGTTGCAAAATGGAGTAATAGCCTTCTTTCTTCAAGATCCCTTTTACCCTGTACAATTCTTCCAATTTACCACCACGAAAGCATGGCATCAAGCAATCTTCAGCATCTTTTCATTTAGTCTGCATCTGCCATATGTTTTTCTCCAACTTTGATTGGCCTGTCCATTTTTTAAAGCTTCTGTCCAGTGTCTCTGTTCTTTTGCCCATCTTAATCTTTTACAAATTCTTGCATGGAATAGCCTTTATTTCTCAGAACAAGAATAGACTGACAAGTTTCAAAAGAAAGTTGCTGATGCTTCAGAAGTCTTAAGAAGGCCAGTTTTCTTGCTTCTTTAATCAGCAAAACAGTTTTTAGCTTTGCTAACATAATTCCAAAATAATTTTCTAATGATTAACTTTGATCAACAAACATCATGGCACTGAAACACAGGACTGATCATTGCTGATAATAGGCCTATTTACATCTTTGTAGTTCTTATCAATTTGATGTTATTTTAACCAACTTAACAAACAAGGACATAATAAACACAAGTGACCCCAAACCTTTGAACGGTAGTGTATATACAGTGGGGAAAACAAGTATTTGATACACTGGCGATTTTGCAGGTTTTCCTACTTACAAAGCATGTAGAGGTCTGTAAGTCTTATCATAGGGACACTTCATTTGTGACAGTCGGAATCTAAAACAAAAATCCTGAAAATCACATTGTATGATTTTTAAGTAATTCATTTGCGTTTTATTGCATGACATAAGTATTTGATACATCAGACATGCAAAACTTAATTTTGGTACAGAAACCTTTGTTTGCAATTACAGAGATCATACGGTTCCTGTAGTTATTGACCAGGTTTGCACACACTGCAGCAGGGATTTTGGCCCACTCCTCCATACAAACCCTCCAGATCCTTCAGGTTTCGGGGCTCTCGCTGGGCAATACGGACTTTCAGCTCCATCCAAAGATTTTCTATTGGGTTCACGTCTGGAGACTGGCTAGGCCACTCCCGGACCTTGAGATGCTTCCTACGGAGCCACTCCTTAGTGGCCATGGCTGTGTGTTTTGGGTTGTTGTCATGCTGGAAGACCCAGCCACAACCCATCTTCAATGCTTTTAATTAGGGAAGGAGGTTGTTGGCCAAGATCTCGCGATACATGGCCCCATCCATCCTCTCCTCAATGCGGTACAGTCATCCTGTCCCCTTTCCAGAAATGAATCCCCAAAGAATGATGTTTCCACCTCCATGCTTCACGGTTGGGATGGTGTTCTTGGGGTTGTACTCATACTTCTTCTTCCTCCAAACGTAGCGAGTGGAGTTTAGACCAAAAAGCTCTATTTCGGTCTCATCAGACCACATGACCTTCTCCCATTCCTCCTCTGGATCATCCAGATGGTCATTGGCAAACTTAAGACAGGCCTGGATATGTGCTGGCTTGAGCAAGGGTACCTTACGTGGTTTTCTTTGAGACTGTGGTCCCAGCTCTCTTCAGGTCATTGACCAGGTCCTGCCGTGTAGTTCTGGGCTGATCCCTCACCTTCCTCATGATCATTGAGATCTTGCATGGAGCCCCAGACCGAGGGTGATTGACCGTCATCTTGAACGGCTTCCATTTTCTAATAATTGCGCCAACAGTTGTTGCCTTCTCACCAAGCTGCTTGCCTATTGTCCTGTAGCCCATCCCAGCCTTGTACAGGTCTACATTTTTATTCCTGATGCCCTTACACAGCTCTCTGGTCTTGGCCATTGTGGAGAGGTTGGAGTCTGTTTGATTGAGTGTGTGGACAGGTGTTTTTTCTACAGGTAACAAGTTCAAACAGATGCAGTTAATACAGGTAATGAGTGGAGAACAGGAGGGCTTCTTAAAGAAAAACGAACAGGTCTGTGAGAGTCGGAATTCTTACTGGTTGGTAGGTGATCAAATACTTATTTTATGCAATAAAATGCAAATTAATTACTTAAAAATCATACAATGTGATTTTCTGGATTTTTGTTTGAAAACCTGCAAATTCAGCAGTGTATCAAATACTTGTTCTCCCCACTGTATATGCACAATCACATACATATATATATATATATGCTATATTAAAATCTTTACTGTATATCGTGCAACTCGTTGAGTACAAACAGCAGTCAGGGTACCTTGGCTAATACGTAGAGGTCTGTGCGACCCTCCAAGGATATGCCTCCCCAGACCATCACTGACCCACCTCTAAACCGGTCATGCTGGATGATGTTGCAGACAGCATTACATTCACCAAGGCATCTCCAGACTCTTTAACACTTTCAGCGTGAACGTGCTCTCATCTATGAAGAGAACGGGTGGTAATGGTGGACCTGCCAATTCTGGTGTTCTCCGGCAAATGCCAATCGAGCAGCACAGTGCTGGGCTGTGTGCACAGGTCCCACTAGAGGATTTTGGGCCCTCATGCCCCCCCTCAATGGTCTGTTTCTAACAGTTTGGTCAGAAACATGCACACCATTTTGTAAGGCTTTGGCAGTGCTCCTCCTGTTTATTTTCATGCAAAGGTGCAGATACCAGTCCTGCTGCTGGGTTGATGGCCCTGTCCAGCTCTTCTTGTGTAACGACCGATCTCCTGGTATCTGCTCCAAGTTCTTAAGACTGTACTGGGAGACACAGCAAACCTTCTTACAACATCATGAATCATCTGTGCAACCTGAATGGGCTGCAGGTGCCATCTGCTTCCAATAGTGACAAGGGCACTAGTAATATGCAAAACTGGAGAAGAATCCATCAGGAAGGATAAGGTGAGAGTTGTCTCTGGCCAACACCTGCAAAACCATTCTATTTTTGGGAGTTGTCTTGCTGTTTTCTCTCCAATGTATTTGTGGTCAATTTAATTTGCACCAAAACAGGTGACATTAATTTAAAATCGGTTATGTTTCCTGACTGGACAGATTGATATCTTTGAAGTTTAATTGATTTAGTATTATACTGTGATGATTACGTATTCTTTTTAGCGGTGTATTTCCCTTAAACAGTGTGTATTTACATACTTCATTAAACCTGCCTTTGGTTACAATTACATTTCATAAAATCGGCTTATACATATTGCAATGCCTGGACATCTGGGCTTTAATTTTGAAGGTTGTCTCATTAACATATAACTGTGACGTTGTCGTTATTGCGGCTTGCAAGAATACCAGTCGATACGTGCCAGAAAAGAAAAAAGCAGATTATGAACGTGGTCTCGATAAGAGGTGAAGGAAACCTCGACGGTCGAAACGTTTTTCGTTTGGGAATATTGATATACCTGGCTAGTTAAGGATATTTTCTTGTTATTTTTAAGTTCATCTATTTAAGTAGTAGTTTCACAACTGAGAAATCTTCCGGATCTATGAACATATATATACGGAAGTAAAGTTGTCTGCTATTTGGCTAGCTTGCTAGGTGAGTAAAACATTACATCTGATTATTACCCGGTATTCTAAAAGCTGTAATAACTTTCAAATTGTTCCGGAATCTAGTTAATTTATAGTTTCTAGAAATGTACAAAAATCAAATGACTAGCACGACCTAACTTGATTGCTAGCTACGTTACTTTGTTACAATCAACAAGACTACTTTTCGAGTCACAAAATTGACAAACACATTTCTTCGAAGAAAATAATGATTGTTGTATTGTTACTGTTATGACGGTGTGTTTAGCTAGCAAACTGTAATTTAACTGTAAACAGATCGTAATCTTCAGGGTGACATAATTTAATATTGTCAAACAAATATGCAGTCGTTCCCTGCAAAATTGCACAAATTGTCTGCCCCTCACACGACTCTTCAGTTTGTACATTCTGAATGTTCGATTACTCATACAATCCAAAGTACTTGCTTCCCGTAGAGAAATGTAATTCATTTCCGCTTTTCGGATGAGGATTATGCAGATATTTCATTGAGGAACTGTAACCTCAGTCATAGTACCAACATATTTTAACATAATTCTAGGTGGGATAATTCTTTTGGCAGTCGCAGTCAAACATTTAAAAAAAATATTAACGTCATTCTTATTAAAACGTCATTAGACATGTAAACAATGTTATCAAGAAAGACCGAAACACAATATTTCGCTCAATTACATTTATATAGCATATAACAAAAAATTAGTATTTTCTTATATAATGATCAGCACAGAAAAGTTGGATTTAACTGTTTTTTTAATTTTCCTTTATTTTTAGTTTGATATATTCAGTCAAATTGTATTATAGGTGTGTGTATATATATATGTAAGTAGGCCTATATGTATTCACTGTAGAAATATAGTCAGTCCATCATTACACAAAGGTCAGCCAACCCTGAAAATGTCAAGTACTTCAGATGTTTTTTCACATGCAGTCGCAAAAACTATCAAGCACTATGATGAAACTGTCTCTCTTGAGGACCGCCCCAGGAGAGGAAGAGCCAGAGTTACCTCTGCTGCAGAGGATAAATCCAGTAGAATAACAAGCCTCAGAAATCTGCAATTATCTGCACCTCAGATTGCAGGCAAAATAAGTGCTTTGCAGAGTTTATGTATCAGACACATCAACATCAACTGTTCTGAGGAGTCTCCATGAATCAGGCCTTTATAGTCAAGTTGCTGTAAACAAACAACTAATAAGAAGGGAATTGCTTTTGGGCCAAGATACACAAGAAATGGACATTAGAGTGGTTGAAATGTATCCTTTGGTTTGATGATTTTTGGTCACTACTGGTCACTGTTATTCTACCATGTGGAAATTGGTAAAAATTAAGAAATACCTTTGTATTAGTAGGGATTAGTCATTCCCACTGGCATTGTATGTACATCTGCCTGATTGTCATGTAGATTCTAAAACAAACGTAAAAGGGCAGGTTTTGTGGAAGGCCAGTCGATATTTACAAACAATTGAAAAAGATGAACCAATAAAACAAAAAACAGAACTTAAATAACTTTGTTAATTGTGTTTGTACAGCATTCGTGTTTTTGGTGGTTTGGTTAATCAGTCTAAATCATGGTCTATTTTTATATCGAGATGATGTTTTGACAGTAAAAAGTTGGGAATTCCAGAGTATAGATCCTTTGTACCTGATGGATAATTTTCTGTTTAGTGTGCCAGCGGGAACAATTATCAAAATGTAGTTTGTTAGATAAATGAAACTGAGAATTGGCATGAAAGAACCCATTTAAGGTTTTGGGTGTATAATTTGCAGGATATAAATATGTTGGCTCAGGCAATGTTGCATTATAGAAGATGTGGTTAAATTCAACAGTAGTATTGATTTAGCAAACAATGGGTCATTCGCATGAAATCCTGGTTTCGAATATTTGAAACAAGAACATTTTAAAAATACATTAAGGAAATTTTCTTTTAAAACATTGATAGCAAGGTCTTAGGTAATTGTGAGTACTAATCTCAAAACATATACTGACAATATAACACATTTTCTATTTACATTTTACCGAACATGTCCTTAAAGCAATCTCATAACCGCAACTATCCAAAACACCCATAACGATAGAAACACAAATCATTATTTCTATTTTTGTAAATAAATTATTAAATAGGCCTGTACAAAGTTACATAAATCTCTGGGGAAAAGTTTTTTAACATAAATACCTTTAGTTATTTTTGCAATTTTCTCTCATTACCGCAACACTCCCCATGATCTACAACCGTTTTTTTGTGATATTTCATGGAAACCTGAAATATTTGAAGACAAAATATTATTTGTTCATTAATTAATAAATAGATGAATTATCACCTGTTTCAGTGATAAGACATGTTTCGGAAATAAGGCTGATGATTTCGGTAATGAGTATGATTTTTTCATTCTTGCATTCAAAAGATCGTATAACTAATTCAATAACAAGGACCCCTGCATAGAAACACCTTAACTCAATAAAATGTCAAAAAAAATTCTGGTTAAAATACAATACAAACACAAGCATTTCTTCATAGAACAAATATCATGGATTTTCTCCAGTATTGAACTGAATACATTTAGTTCACTTTATACACAAATATAATACACAATACAAAACAGAACACAAACAATCACAAAGCTCATCAAAAAGGCCTGATAAACCCTTTTCTTTCTTTTAATGTTGTTCAACTGTCAGATCTTTCATTTTTTTTCACGATTCCATGTAGTTTTCTGAAAGTGTAACATATAATCAGAATTTTTTTTCCTTCTACAATAGAGCTATTGTATCTCTACAATCTAATGTCGTCGGACTAATTACATAATAATTAACATTATACGTCCATCTTTATATCCTTTACATACAGTCTATAATAGCAAACCAATGGGACTTAATTCAACAAATCTAACATAATAACAGTTACACATGTCACAATTTGCTAAATTAATTTAATTTGTGGGGGGGGGGCAACATTCTTAGCGGGGCCCCTGCCTAAAATAATTAAGAAATCTTAATCTAAAACAATAACTCACAAAAAAAGGGCAAATTATCACTACGGTAACAAGCTTTCAAGTGTAGCGGTGTATAAGATTTGCATTGCGGAGGATGAGAGGAGCTAGAATATTTAGCTAACAATGGAGAAGCCATTATGACTCAGCAAAAAGCTTGTTAGGTTAAATCATGTTAGGAATGTATTTACCTTTTTATATCAAATATTGATTATCAAAGCTTTTTTTAAACAAGTATTATTTCATGTTGCGGTAATGAGAATCAATTTTGTTGTGTACGGGAGATCAAGAGAGGTTTTCATTTTAAAGTGTAAACATTGAAGAAACTTAGTTTACCTTCTTTTAGCTTCTCTTCTTTGTCGTCGTTTTTACAGAAATGTGAACAGTGTTGCGGAGGATGAGAATTACATTATGCAAATCCCAGAAGGTAGCTGAACAATCCCAAGTTTTTAAGGGCGTCTTACTAGAATAGCCTACTTCCGTGTTGTCATATCAAGGATTTGGAACATTTTGACAGCCCTAGTATGAATGTTATGGCCCCCTCTAGTTAATTCAGCCTAATAAAAAGGGATTATTAGGGCCAGATGTTTGAATACCGTGGTAACCAATTAGACCTGATTTGGCCCAGCCCTGTCCTGGGTAATACAGCCAGACAATGGTCCAAAACACAGGTTTTTATTACAAGAATTAAGTTGAATAAATGTTTGGACCTAAACGCAATTGAAAGGTTGCGTCGGGACTTGGAAGGAGAAGTTAATGCCAGAGTTAAAGCAGTTGTGCATGAAAGAGCAGTTCTGCATGAAAGAGTGAAAATTCCTGCACAGCACCTTGAGAGTCTGATCAAGAACTACAGAAAGGGTTTGATTAAAGTTATTGCTACAGGCATTCCCAATTCGTCTTTGTAGTTATTAAAGGTAGATCATGTTTTCACATGGAATTGCTGTGGAAAACGTGAGAAAACGGTGTTCTTTGCTCACTAGGGTATTCTCATTTAAAATTTGATTTTGGCTGAACATTTGACGCTTGCTAAAATTTGAAATTGTTCACATGTCTTTAGGGCACTGCATGTGGAAGAAAACAACTCTCAAAATGAAACTACCTTTACTTAATTTACTCATTGAGATGTATACATTGACATGACTGTGTGGCAAGACCTGACTTCCTTGAGATATTATCCCTGGTCTGAGACAATGGGGGGGGGAAACTCCCCAGGAAGTGATTCACAAACACGGCGTCTAGGAAAGGCTTTATTAAATGGATGGGAATCTCAGATTCCGAAGAATGTTGTTCACTGGCAACTTCATTCGCAGTGAATCAAGATGTGCCACAACTGTGTACGGTGGTTAACAACTGATTACTAAGCAGTTATAATCAGCCGTAGATCAGTGGTCAAAACTTGCCAGTGAAGAATGTCGCCAGGGACTGTTAGCAGTATCCATATGAGCTACTAGAGGGTGTGTAATGACGTTAATACCTCTATAAATAGTATTTTCTTCTCATTT
The DNA here is from genome assembly GCA_016801125.1 of Novumbra hubbsi. Classification (NCBI taxonomy): domain Eukaryota; kingdom Metazoa; phylum Chordata; class Actinopteri; order Esociformes; family Umbridae; genus Novumbra; species Novumbra hubbsi. The sequence continues at coordinate 15,916 of JACXGK010006649.1, forward strand.
CTGTAGCCTATTTCCTTGACAGGGAAACAGAGAGTGACCGGGGGATTTAACATCACTGAGTCAGTTGTTGTGCTGGGTGAATAAGCCAAATGCCCCTGAGAATGAGGTTTACTATATGTGCAGGTCTAACTACTAACAGGTGACGTAGATGTGAGTTGTTTAGATGTGAATGATGAGCATCAAAAGTCCCGTGTGGCTCAGCTGGTGGAGCTGGTGGAGTGGTGGGTTGACTCTATGCAGTCCCTATTATAGATGGCTCTGGATAACCGCGCAGGGGTGAATAATGTAAGTGTAGTGGACTGTAAATCTAGTTACAGCTGCAGACTGCGATTCTTTGCTCACTGGTTGTAAAAACATATCTGTCTAACAACGGTATAATAGTAACTCTATCGATTATGTACATATCACCAGTATAATGCACGTCTAGCCCAAACTGGGAGATGTGTGTAATGGCTGGATCCCCCTTGATCCCACTAGCAGTCACCCGGGCACTGTCCCCACAGGCGATAACGTAGATGTTAACGCTCACGCTGCCGTAGAAGACGCGGGACGGGAAAGTAGGACAATCGGAGTGCAGACTGGAACTAGGCCTGCTTGTCTTTCTCTCTTTCTCATCCCCTTATCTGTGCTCATCCCTCCTCTCTCGTCCTCATTTCCTCCTCCCCTCATCCTGTTACGGTTGGGCAGAGTGAACGGGACATTGTGTCCTCTAGTCCTTAGAATGCCCTGTCACAGAGTTTCGCTCGTCCTACTGAGATGATGAGCTCACTCTGGCGCTGTGATCGTGTGGGTGTGTGGGCGTGTTCGCGCACTCTGCCAATCAGCCCACAACAGGAAATCCCAGTTGTCAAGGGGAGCCTGTTAAGCGGCCTCTGCTTTTGTAACCGCCCATTTGCGTAGTTCCCCCCCCGTAAAATGGTTTTGGCGAACACTGGTTTGCTTGAGAATGGAAAGTGTCAAGGTTTTGAACATCTGGAGCATAGCTATGAGGGCATCTCTGAAAATCTGTAGATCACGTGCGGATGTCAAACCTAAGGGACCCAGCCCTAACCTGGCGACTGTCATCGCTCAGTGCGCTATGAGGATGTGTTTACAGGGACCCATCTTTGTCTCTAAGTAGAGACGTATGGTTGTTCACAGAGCAGGTTAGTGGACATGTCGCGCCAATAAGCTTGACGACATCAAGAGAAACCACATCCATTTCTCCAATGATGCGTTGCCTGATGTTGGCATGGTAACATACACATTAGTCTTAACCAGTTTTTTTCCTTCCAACTTTATCATGTCCAGTTGGCAACTGTGGTCAACAACCCCTTAGGTTTGGGAAAGCAGTGTTCAGACGGGTTTCCTGCCTTGTGAAAGCATATGACAGAAGCATATTCAACCTGCTTCTGGGTTTCACTACGTGTTTTGAATGGAGAAAATTACCATATTTCTCCTGGACATTTAATTATGTCTGTGCTGAATCTTCTTTCTGTAACGAGCTGTTTGAATGAGAGGTTTTTCAATACTTAAAAGAAGTCGCTTTGGATTAGTTGAAGCTCATGAGCAACATTTCATGAAACAATTAATTGTAATGTATTACGTTTCTTCTTTCAGGATTTAACTAAGAAGAAAAAAACGGGGTCACTGTTGAATCTCATAATTAATAATAAAATATTTTTTCAAAAAGGGGATATCAGGACAATTTATCCAGGTGTTTGTTATAGATCTTTAGCAGTGAACAACACTGCCCTACTTTACTATTATTGTGGAGTTGGCCAACCTGCCGTTTGTTCCTCTGTGCGTAGGCAGATGGTCAGGATCTCCAGCACTTGGCCAGTCTTGTTTGGACAGCCAGTTGGGCGTCTTGGCTGGGGACCAGTCCATTCAGCTATTCCAAAACTCATAACATTGAGCTATTCCAAAACTCAAAATGGCTGCACTAGTACTTAACCACAAATAGTAGCTGTGTTTGTTCTGTATGAACATCTCGCCACAAAGTCAACAGTCACTTCTATTTTGTTGAAATCCAGTTTGTCAGAGACTTAATCAGGCAAGCAATTTGCAAAAAAATGTAGTTGCCGGATTAGGCGTTGTTTCCGTTAGGAATTATTTAAAGGCAATGCTCCATGTTAACTCCTCCATGTGTACTGGAGTGGTTGAACGGTAGAAAAGGGGCCCCCTCGTTTGTTCGTCAACATCACAACTTGTGAGGCCAGGTGCCTGCAATGCCAAAAATGTCCTCAATGACATTTGCGTTTTCGTTTCGGTGACGTGTGCGTGCGCGTGTGTGTGTGTGTGTGCGTGCGTAATGACGTCACCTGGGACCCTGAGTCACCACCACCTCAGCTAGATAACGCGTCGAACTGTGAACCTCCCCTGACTCACGTCTCACCCTCGGTTCTTCTCTCCAGAGCCTGGATGCCAAGTCTGGGGGTCATGGAGCTGGGCAGGCAACTGTGTGGCAAGATGAGGAGGTCGAAGAGGGCCGAGGGCACTGTCACAATGCCCATGACGGGCCTGGAGATCCATTTCTACCTGCCTGACACTCACCAGCTGGAGTTCCTGAAAGACAGTTTCACCGCGGAGGAGCTGTGTGTGCGTGCTGCCAAACAATGCGGTGAGTACTGTCACTTTGAGAGAGCGTGTTTATGTTACGCAGCACAAACAGAGTGGTGTGTTTGTTTGTGCCCCCCCCCCACTCCTGTGGGCATCACTGTGTGTGTGTGTGTCGTGCACGCTGGTAATAAAAGGTGTCCTGTGTGTTTGTTTGTGTGTGTGTGTGACGTGCACTCTGGTAATAAATGGTGTGTGTGTGTTTGCATAATTGGGAGGATTGTTCAACACCTTACTGAAGTTTATATATGCTAAAGGTGGAGAATTAGAAATATGTTGGGCTGTATGCGGGGACATGTCCTTTTTTAGCCTGTATGCCAACAGGAAGGTCCTCTGCTAAAACGCCCTGTCAAATTACACAACTTTCCTTTAGAGGAAGAGATATACAGGAAATCCAAAATTCATTTCTTGATATGTTTTGTCTGTGTGCAGCTGAGCTCATTGTCAGCGTATAATGGAGCCATAATGCACATTTCCATTTTAGTCATTCAGCAGACGCTCTTTTTCAGATATGACATGGGATCTGAAAACATTACAATGTTTATTCACTATAGAGTTGCAATGCTTATGTAACACTGAATCCTACTATAAGAAAAGCCAGCACTGTGGGGTTATTCTAATCATTTCACCTGGCTAGAACCCTAACTGAATCCCTCTGGACCTGTCCACATACACTTGTGAAAAATTAGGACACTCATTTGAAATGAAATATTTAGTTACTTTTTACGAAAAATAAACAAAAAATGACAAAGATTCTTCCTACTGAGGAAAAGTTAGGACACCCTATGCCCTAATGGCTGGTATTGCCCCCTTTGGCTGAAATAACCTCAATAAGACGATTCCTATAACTGTCTACCATGGTTAAAATGTCATTGTTTTTGGTTCAATTCACCTTTTATCTTTAGAAATTATTTGAAAGAAGATCAAATATTGTACATTTTTCCTAAAAAAGATATTGCATGGGGTGTACAAATTTTTTCACGACTCATTGTTTTTCGGTAATTACAGTATATTCTTTGTTATACAATAAAAACAGATTACCAAAGCAAATGCAACCTACCTGCTATCCTGCAAGAAATGTAGGTAGAGTGTCTTGCTCAAGTGACATTTGTTTTGGTGTATCTTGTCAGAGCAGGGATTTGAACCAGCTGCTTTTCAGTTTTAGGCTATGAACCACTCCTAGCTAGGAGGGTTTTTCAAGCTGGTTTGGCTGCTTTCTAATCTGACAAGCTAAGTGAACTGGATGTGAATAGCTGAGGAAAAGACGGGGAATAGAAGAGACTGTAGGTTATCCTGCATTAACAAGAAGACATCTGTTTGGGATCAGGCCAGCGGGGAGGGGTTCTGGAACATTCTCTGTATGTGAAGCCAGACTAGTACAGCAAACTGAGGGAAGAGAACAGAGAAATTCAATGTGCAACAGGAAACTTTACAACATCTCAGGAGTTGTACACACATAATAGGTCTAGGCTTAACAAGCCAGGTAGTTGCCAATGCAAATGTATCTGTTTATAGTGCCATGCAAAAGAGTGTCTTTCTCTGCAGGTGTGTGGTCACTGGTCAATTTTAGGTTGCGATAGTAAAGTATTTTGGTGTGGATGTGGCTCTTAGCTCTCTCAAGAGGAAGTGTCAGGTTCTCAGGCTTTTCCTGTATCTCACCGTATATAAGTAACAGACTGGCTTAGCTCTAAATGCTACCATACGGGTCTGTTGGTTGCAATATCTGTAGGTCTATACCTTTGACTCGTTTCTGGGAAATTGCACTTCAGATTTACATTTGGCCTTTAGAGAAGGCTGACAGTCATTCTTTAATGATCATTTATTGAATGGGCCGGCGACATCTTAAAAACATAGATGGTTTACAGTGTAATCCCAGTTGTCCTTTGGTAAAGCCATTGGACATCTTTCAGCTATGTTCCTTTCTCCAGGTATATTGATAAATATAGAATGTGTCAATAATTTGCTCTATTTTTAAGAGTACAACACTGGTTTAAGGTGCTTCCTGATTTAGCCCAGTTCCTTATTCAGAGTTAGAATAAATAAATAACATCCTGGTTGACTGGGTACTGCTTGCTAGCAAACTAACTTAACACAATATCTGATATCCTGGTGAAACATGTTTTAATACTGATTGAGGAAGGCAACAGTTCTATCAGGACCAAGGCTGCAAATGAGTTACATTGATTTGTGCCAAACAAAGAGTGGCTGACCTAACTCATTCCTTTTTTGGCTCATTTCTTTTGGCAAACTATGTAGATCAGTCCTTTATTACATACAGTATACTCTTTTTACATAAAGGATGAGTGATGTTAAAACAACAAAATATGTTAGCCTTGCTTATTGAAAACAGTGCGTGAGGGAACTGTTAAGATCTGTGGCCAGCTGTTGAATGACTAGCATACTCTATACACATGGCTACTGTTTTGAAAACTGTAATTGATTGAAGCCTCACTCATTTGAAACAGTGCCTGTGGCAATTTAAAAATGAATTTGGTTGCTAGCAATCTTTACTCTTTTTAGACGTGGCGACTGTCAGTCAAATGACAAGTTTCCTTCAGCATCGGATGAAGCAGTATTGGCTTGATAACAATTCTAGATAGGAGTCTGGCTGATTGTCTGCTGAATATTGTACATGAGCAGAAGTGTTTCTTCTTTGAACAGCTTAAAACAAATGCCAAATATGCTACTGCTTGTACACCCTTTAACTTATTATAGGTCATATGTAATTTAATCTGGAAGCTCTGGACAGTTAATGTCATTCCTAATCTCAATCACCTTTTCAATCTGATTTAGGTTTTGAGGCGGGATGTCTGCTAGCTAGAGGATAATACTCAGCCTTTCTAATTGACGTTGTATTCCGGAGGTGATTTCCCTCCCATTTATTGCAGCCCTTCTTTCCTGTCTCCTTAGCACGGCGGTGAATTCCTGTTCCCATGACAACCCCGGACTTCCCTTAAACCTGGGATACACCCACTTAACTTAGATTGACGTGGTTGTGTAACAGTACACATATAATAACATCTGTGGACTACTGTCGGAACCGTCGTGCTAATAACATCACAGTTCGAGCCTCAACCTCCCCTGGGCAAAGGCATCTAGGGAATGATTAAATGATCTGTGTTTTCCACCTCTCTCCCCCAGAAATCTCCCCGCTGTGTCACAACCTGTTTGCTTTGTATAACGAGAGCCTGACCCTGTGGTACTCTCCGAGCCACGTCTTCAAGATCACAGACGACACCTCTATCAAGCTGCACTACCGCATGAGGTACTTGGTCATGTGTATTTACCCGCTGTCACATGGTAATAATAGTCTCCGGCCGTGATCTCCCAGTCATTACCGCAGAGTACGGAAATCTCCCCGATTCCCATCATTGGATGCCAGGCCACCTCCCACTGCCTGTTACTCTGAAGGCACCACCTCGACACCTGCTGCTGCCACCACCATACTCACACTGAGCACATGTGACAGACGCGCAAGAGTCTGGAGATGTTGCGGTGAACAATATGCTGCCTGCAACATCATCCAGCATGACCGGTTTGGCGCTGGGTCAGTGATGGTCTGGGGAGGCATATCCTTGGAGGGTCGTACAGACCACCATGTGCTAGACAACGGTTCCCTGACTGCTGTTAGGTGCTGGAATGTAATCCTCAGACCCATATGACATTGACCGGCCCTCACTTTCCCCAGACCTGAATCTAACCAAGGACCTCGGAGGCGTTATGTTCCAAGTAGTGCCACAGACTGTCCAGGAGCTCACTAATGCCCTGATCCAGGTCTGGGAGGAGATCTACCGTCTCAGCAGGAGCACGCCCAGACGTTGTTGCTAGTGCACACAGACAAGTGGGGGCCTTACACACTACTGAGTCACATTAGGAGTGGCTGTGATTGAAATTCAAGCAAGTTGGAAAAGCCTGTGATTTAATCGTTTACTTTGATTATTCGTGCAAGTTTGAAACCAGACCTTAATCGGTTGGTGATTTTGGTTTCCATTGACCATTGTTATATCATTTTGTTTGTTCAGACTTTTTTATTGTTAATGTATTTCCTTCATCAAGGCCTGATGTTTGATTTAAGTGTTCCCTTAATTTTTTTGAGCAGTGTATGTCTTTAAGTAGGATTGACCTTTTGACCTTTTTCCTCTTTGCAATATCTACATCCAAAAGATTAAGCGGGCCCTCTTCTGAAAACATACTTAAAACATCAGATTTCGTCACCTCGGTGGATAATAGAACAGGATGTGTTCTGTTCCCTTGCCAGTTCACTCGTAGAGATCAGCTTGAAACCCAGAGGGAGTGACAGCAGATATGCTTCTCACGCTCACGTCCTCTCTCTCTGAGCGGACAGTGGCGCAGGGCCGTCCTAAATAGGCACAGTGTTCGGCTGAATTTGCATCAGAAACACTGGGTAGCCTGTGTGTAACGCATTCCCTCTCACACAAACACTTTTCAATAATGTGTCGGTATTCAGTGATGTCTTCCGTCCATCCAGGTTTTACTTCACTAACTGGCATGGTACCAGTGAGAGTGAGTCTCCAGTATGGAGACATTGTATCAGCAAACTGAGGGGAGGTCACAGTCCAAACAAGGTCCCTGAAGGGACGCCCCTGCTGGATGCTGCGTCCCTGAACTACTTGTACGCCCAGGTTTGTGTGATTTTGCATCCATCTGTATATGTGACCCAACACATAGACGAGAACCTGATAAATACGGACTATGCGATTTCCGACTTAGGGGTTAGGTTTAGGTTTAGGGTTAGGATTAGGAAAACCCTGTTAATGGATGCAGTGTTAAAACTGGGGTTACTTTTAGGTTTAGACATTATCGGTTGGATTTGAGGATTGGCATTAGAGCTAGCTTTACTTTAGGCATATGCTATTGAGGGGTATGGCTAGAGAATAGGGAACATGGATTCCTGGATTCGCCTTAGGTTAGGGTCAGGTCTCAGGTGTGTTTGTGAAAGTGTCTCCATGAGGGTGTGTACGTTCCCAGGGGTGATTCATAGCTCTCTGTAATTTCATTGGAACATGTCATGAGGCGTGTCCGCGTGTTTCTCAGGGCCAGCATGACTTCCAGAGAGGTCTGGCAGTGGTGCGGATCCACCAGACGGAACCAGAGCAGCATGACATCGAGAACGAGTGTCTGGGCATGGCCGTACTGGCCATCACCCACTACTCCATGACCCAGAACCTCCCACTGTCGACGGCCTCAAATGAGATCAGGTACATCAAAGTGAACACATACACATGGATACTTGTAAACACCTATACACACAAATACACACCTAACTGACAAACATAACAAATACAGACACACACAAACCCACTTAACAAAAACACACGCACACACACATAGACTTAACACAAATGTACAGTTATGCACACTACAGACAAACCCAATAGACACAAACAACAGAGATCTTGATTCACTAATATACTGACCCTCTGTATATTATTGGATCAACATCTGTCTAGAGACAATGTCCTTAATACCCCCCCACCCACCCATCCCGATACAATGTCCTTAATACCCCCCCACCCACCCATCCCGATACAATGTCCTTAATACCTCCCCCTCTGTCCAGATACAATACCCAAATACCTCCCCCCTCTGTCCAGATACTTTTGTCCTTAATACCTCCCCCTCTGTCCAGATACAATGTCCTCAATACCTCCCCCTCTGTCTAGATACAATGTCCTCAATACCTCCCCCTCTGTCTAGATACAATTTCCTTAATACCTCCCTTCTCTGTCTTGATACAATGTCCTCAATACCTCCCTCTCTGTCCAGATACAATGTCCTTAATACCTCACCCTCTGTCCAGATACAATGTCCTTAATACCTCCCCCACCCATCCAGATACAATGTCCTTAATACCTTCCCCCCCTGTCCAGATACAATACCCAAATACCTCCCCCTCTGTCTAGATACAATGTCCTTAATACCTCCCCCCTTTGTCTAGATACAATGTCCTTAATACCTCCCCCTCTGTCCAGATACAATATCCTCAATACCTCCCCCTCTGTCCAAATACAATGTCCTTAATACCTCCCCCTTTGTCTAGATACAATGTCCTCAATACCTCCCCCTCTGTCTAGATACAATGTCCTTAATACCTCCCCCTCTGTCTAGATACAATGTATTTTAATACCTTTATCTCTGTCCAGACACAATGTCTTTTAATACCTTTGTCTCTGTCCAGATACAATGTCCTTAATACCTTTCTCTCTGTCTAGCTACAAGCGGTTTATCCCAGAGACCCTGAACAGGACCATTAAACAGCGTAACATTCTCACCCGGCTCCGTATCAACAACGTCTTCAAAAAATTCCTGAACGAATTCAACAGCCGCACAGTGCTGGACAGCAACATCAGCTTGTACGACCTGAAGATTAAGTACCTGTCTACTTTGGAAGGCCTGACTCAAGGTTTTGGTCGGGAGGTGCTGAAGCCCAGAGCCCTGGTAGTTACCCAGGAGGGAGAGACCAACGGGCTGAACCATGGACCTGAGCCCTCCCCCGCCATGGAGGTCCAGGTCACTGGGACCACAGGGATATCATACAGGAGGATCCCTCCTAATGTGAGTGGGGTGCTAGGGAGGTGCTGGGAGGGTTAGGGTGGTTTGAAAAGGCATGGATAATGTGATCCGTCATCTGACAAGTTTAACAAACCTTACAAAACCGCTCACAACGCTAACATGCAGTAGGAACATGCATGCTAGCATCGTCCAATTAGCCAATGCTTCTATTCCAAACAAATCCTGCCTGTACTATTTCACACATTGATGGTATTGGGATTTGAACTCACCAACCTGCCTCTTCACGCTGTACCAGTGGAGCTAACACTTCTTTTTTATAGAGGAAAAGTAGTTTGTGAACGTTACAGTTCTTAAAAGGAGTAACAAGCTTTTCTAGTTCTAGTAGTTCTAGTTTCTGTACTTGACGTGTCGCGCTTCTGTTTCAACTCGGCATACGAATCTCACGTATAATTTGTTTCCGTCCACATCAGAACACCCCGATCCACAAAGAAAAGACCAAGAAGAAGAACAAGCCCGACAGCAAGCAGAGGAATGACAAGAAGAAGGAGGCCAACGATGGCTGGGTGGTGTTCTGTGACTTCCACGAGATCACACACATCGTTATCAAAGAGTCCACCGTCACCATCATCAGACAGGACAACAAGAAGATGGTAAGCAGACGAACGCGCGACAGCGCCTTAGCCCAGGGTCTGTTGTCTCCGTTGTACTGGGATGCCTAACTAACGTTCAAATGCACACCTTGTCTAAAAGCCACCTGCCACCTTGAAGAGAAATGTACATTTTAACTGTAACTATTTACCAGATGTTCTCATCCAGAGCGGTTTGCAAACAACATTAGGAATAAGGGCAGTCCTCAAGGACATAATGCATTTCTCCAGTTATCGGCCTAAAACTCTAACCACTAGGGTCTTCACAATCTAATACTAATCTGATTATAAATGTCTGTGTTCAGACGACCATTACGTAGTCTAGACTGGCTTTGTTTACAGACTGGAGTTGTTTACAGACTGGAGTTGTTTACAGACTGGAGTTGTTTACAGACTGGAGTTGTTTACAGACTGGAGTTGTTTACAGACTGGAGTTGTTTACAGACTGGAGTTGTTTACAGACTGGAGTTGTTTACAGACTGAAGCGGGAGGAAAAGACAAAGAAAAAAGAAAAGGAAGCTGGCAGAGCCTAGCTATTGTCGGGTTGTTAGTGGAAAGGGTTTTGATGAAGTATTAATCACCTGGCCTTACCTCCCCAGGAAGTGCAGCTGGAGTTTAAAGGCGAGGCATTGGCGTTCGCCGCCCTGGTGGATGGGTACTTCCGCCTGACGGTCGATGCCCATCACTTCCTGTGTACGGAGGTGGCTCCTTCTTCTGTGGTGCAGAACTTACAGAACTGCTGTCACGGACCCATCTGGTACACACTCACACACACTCACACACACTCACACACACACACCGTGTTAATCTCTCTCTTGGTATTAATTTTGGTTTCATTTGCCGGTTTTGTGTTTTCTCACCGATGGCTGTCGGGTCCCTCCTGCAGCACGGAGTATGCCATCCAGAAGCTTCGCCAGGAGGGCAACGAGGAGGGAACCTACGTCCTGCGTTGGTCCTGCACAGACTACAATTACATCATTATGACTGTTGTTTGCAGTGAGGTAAAATACACTGGAATTAGTTTTCAAAAAATATGTGGTTGTGGTTAAAAAAAAGCCAAAAGCCCCATTAGACAATTCAGGGTGTGGCCTAACCAGATGGCGTGTATACATTGGCAGCCGTGTACACATCCGAAGTCCCAATGCAGAATGAGACTTTTCTGAGTGACTTAATAAAAATCGGAATTTAGAGAATTGCCAATGTTATGGCGTAAAATGAGTGTGATTTCTTAATGATGACCCGATGAAATGGACATTAACAGATATACTGTATCTTCAAATGTATGGATTCATACTAAATCAAGTTTTATGCACCCACAATTACTGGATTCAGTCAGGCAAAAAAGTGCTGTTTTGTTATTGTACCAAAAAGCAGAGAGAATGAGATGCACTGATCCAAAACCTGAATGATTCATGTAAGATCATCAGACAATTGCCATGTATTAATTTGGCCTTAATTCATGGATTTTACGTGAGAGTGTGTACAGGTAACCTCTGGAATTTATTTCAGCTCGTGAAACATGACCAACACTTGACATTGAGTTTATATTTTGTAGACGCATGTTAAGGTTCAACCAAAAATTCAAAAAGCAGGCAAGTTGTAAATGGATTTAATGCTGAAAGAATATCATAAGTTGTAGAGGGTCCATCAGACCCGCTTGGCTATTTGATTGAGTAGGACAACAGGGTTCCTACCACTATGTTGTGGAGTAGTTCCACCCAGCTACAGCCCATCCTCACTATACTCTTTAATGAGTCCAGTAAGAGAGAAGTTAGCTAGCCTGTCAAAAGTAGCTATATTCCAATTATATAGTAGGAAACAATTCCAAGAAAACAGAAGTTGCAAAGGTCAGAGGGTGAGGTTAATAGTGAAACTAACTTAAGTGTTAACTCATAGTGGCTACTGTCTGAATTGGTACTGAATTGGTGAGAACTTCAACATTGACAGCAATGACAAAGGCTACACGGAAAGACGCAAACCCCTGAACAGTACCAGAAACAGAAAAGCCAAATTAGAGCCTAAGTTAGTTAGTACAGAGCCAGTACAGGAGTTACAGCTGATTATAGACATGAGGTGAATCTATCCAAGTGATATGAATTCCAATGTGTGGAGAAAACAGTAGCTGCCGATGATCCTAAGCGTACCACCACATCTGTGAAGGATGGTGGAGGTAGCATGAATGCCCCTGGATCTGGGTCTTTTTCATTGATGATGTACCCAGTGATGGCAGCAGCAGAATACATTCAGTCAGCGGAGGAGGCTGAAGTCAGCGGATGAGGCTGAAGTCAGCGGAGGAGGCTGAAGTCAGCGGAGGAGGCTGAAGTCAG
>JACXGK010006650.1:0-11148 GCA_016801125.1 Novumbra hubbsi
CACACACATAAATGACTGTCCCTCACTACCTGTCCACACACATAAATGACTGTCCCTCACTACCTGTCCACACATAAATGACTGTCCCTCACTACCTGTCCACACACATAAATGACTGTCCCTCACTACCTGTCCACACACAAAAATGACTCTCCCTCACTACCTGTCCACACACATAAATGACTCTCCCTCACTACCTGTCCACACATATAAATGACAGCCACACACTACCTGTCCACACACATAAATGACAGCCACACACTACCTGTCCACACACATAAATGACAGCCACACACTACCTGTCCACACACATGCACCCAGATGACCAGTGCAGCTACTATTCCTGTTACAAAACCGCTGTACCTCATAGCCTTATCTAGGTGTAGAATTAGTGTAGACAGAACCAACATGCCTGTTGACCCCATAGTTTTCCCTAATTGTAGACCTAAAACAGACCAACAGGCCGGCCCACCTTCTACAAAATTCATAAAACCACATTTGAGTTATTGCACTGTTGCTACGGTAACGCACTAAGCAGAAACTGCGTTGTGGCGAGAGATATGGTAATTTGTGAGATTTCACTTCTAGCCAAGGAGGCTGCTTGGCTTGGCACACAATAGCACCGTGCTTTAGATCATCCGGGTCAGTGTCACCAAATCTCAAGGCAAACCCGACAGAGATGCACCTCGTCTTGTCCAACCCTTCATCTCCCTCTCCGCTGACACCTGCGGGCATTTGCATTCTTTCCGCTTTGCCTCTTTCCTGTTATTTATTTCTCTCGTGCACTACATTTCCAGCATGATAACAGAAAGGCAATTTGAACAGTAGTATGGCACGGGGGCCGAGGATAATGCCTCGTGCATCCAAAGCAGAGCGAGATCTCCGCATTCCTACTCCCTCCCCTTTTCCTCTCCAATTCTGCGTCTGGAGTTTCACACAAAACATCCCACTACTGACAATGAGGTCTGGATTGTGTCTTCTGACTGGGGCCATCCTCCCTGTCCAGCATCCGCCCGACATTCACCACGCCTTCGGGAGCACTCGCTCTGATCATGTGACCGGCCGGTCCTAAGCAACAAATAGTCTTCTCACCATGGTAACCTCTGTCATCTGTATTAATGTACCACCTAAACACTATTTTGATTTTTTATTACAATTTTATTACAAACCTACAGTATTAGGTATTGATTAATGTTCATGGTTGTGGACTGAGGCAAATACAAAAAGCAGGTCTAGATGGGAGTCATTTTGCGTGATTGAGGATCTGGGGCACATGTATTAAGTGGAGTAGCTGGGGGTAAAAATAGACCCGGCTGAGGGAAGCGGCTGATCAGGGCTCATTAGTGAGTGGGGATGAGATGGCTAAGGTGGCTCAGCTAGGAGACCTACTATGCCCTTCCCACCATGGCCAGCCGAGGGTCTCTGGGGCGGACGGGGGTGGTAGACTTGAGGCTTGTAGTGACCTGCCTGCTCCCAGGGGCCTCATCTCTGAACACTGCCCTCAATCTCATCAGGAAGAGCGGGGAGGGTACAACTAAGACTCACACACACAAGTAGACACAGGCTCACACACGTTAAGAGAGACACACACACACACACAAAGCTATAGACAATAAGATCTCATGGGGAACAAAGCAACCCGAGACAGAAAGGAGACACTGAGAGAGAGAGAGAGAGAGAGGAGTGGTGGAGGGATGTAGGAGGTAAATTGGAGGCCAGTTGGAAGAGCAGAGCAGTGGGAAGCATGGGAGAGACGGAGTGAGGAGAAGGTCAGAAAGGCCACTGTGTGTGTCACCGGTGTGGTCATTAGCAGCCTCTGTCAGACAACTGGGAGAGGAGGAGATGGAGGGAGCAAGAGAGGGGGAGAGACTGTAAAGGTTGGGGGGAAAAACACAGGAGAACGAGAAGGAGACATGGAACAGGGAGAGACAGAGAGAGAAAGACTTTGGCAATATGTACTCATGTGCGTCATGCCAATAAAGTGAATTGATTGGAATTGAGAGACAGGGAGATACAGAGAGAAACAAAGAGAGGGGTGATATAAAATATGAGCTTTTTCTATGTGTGTGTCTTGGTGTGTGTGATGTGTGACGTGACTGTGTGTATGTGTAAGTTAGACTGTCTTTGTGACTGGGTATGAATGTGGTTGTGATTGTGTGTATGCATGTGCCACTGTGTTTGTGTGTGTCTGTGTGTGAGGAACTGTGTGTCAAATGGTATGTATGTATGACTGTGACTGAGGGGTATGTGTGTGATGGTGTGTGTATGTGGCCGTGTGTTTGACACTGTGTGTATGTGTGTGTGAGTGTGTGTGTATCTGGCTCTGGCAGCCAGCCGGTTAGCTAACCAGTCAACCAATCAGTCAGATAACCAGTCAACCAGCCAGCCAGCTAATCAGTCAACCAAGTTGCCAGTCACCCAGTCTGTCAATCAGCCAGCCAACCAGACAGTCAATCAGCCAGTGAACCAGCCAGCCAGGCAGACAGTGAACCAGCTAGTCAGACAGTCAGGCAGGCAGTGAACCAGCCAGTCAGGCGGGCAGTGAACCAGACAGTTTGCCAGTCAGCCAGTCAGCCAGGCAGGCAGTGCTTGTGAGACAGGCCCAGAGCGGCTCTCAATGCTGAGGGAATGTGTTAATAGAACTATTAATGTCAGAGCTGTTTTCAAGGAACTCACATTGACCTCACTCAACCCTTGAATCTCTGGCTGTAGCATCCAACGGCAACTTGAAAATGTGGCTCGCCACTAGGTGGCTAGCGGCTCTCAATGCTCCATCTGTTGGCTGGAATTCCTGCTACACCCTGGATATGATCCAGTACCTTCTGCTCCAGGACCCATCTGGGCCAAAGCTGGCAAGAGCCAGAACGGACATGTCCTCCGAGTAGAGAAAGCTAGTAGGGCCTCTCACTGGCTCTTAGACGTGAGGCTATGCAATGCTAGCACTGACAACGTAGCCTGTAATGTTGTAGTATTGCACTACAATGCTGTTATGCTGACTATTAACACAAAGTGTTAAGTGTTGGAAGTCATTTAGCGTATTACATTACTCTCCTTTTGTGGTAATCACTCAGCTTATGACATGACCCTACTATTGTGGTAATCATTTATTATATGACACCACTAATGTGTTCATGTTTTGTCTTTTGACACAACTATTAGGTTTATGACACGACACAACTCTTGTGGTAATCACTAGCCTTATGACATGACACAACTATCAGGCTTATGACATGACACAACTCTTGTGGTAATCATTAGCCTTACGACATGACACAACTATTAGGCGTATGACATGACACAACTCTTGTGGTAATCATTAGGCTTATGACATGACACAATTATTGTGGTAATCATTAGGCTTATCATATGACACCACTATGTTGGTAATCATTAGGCTTATGACATGACACAACTATTGTGGTAATCATTAGGATTATTATAAGACACTACTAATATGTTTATCTTTTGGCTTATGACATGACACTACTATTGTGGTAATCAATAGGCATAACAACATAACACTACTAATGTGTTCATTGTGTTAATTATTTTGCTTATTACATGACACTAATATTGTGTTAAAGTGATGGTTCGACCTAGGTTAAGTTTTGGGTGAAATTCCAGCTAACCTGAGTTGTTCTAGAAGGTCCATGGAGTAACAAGCCATTATTCACCTCTTTCCTAGCCTGAAATTAGCCTTATCAGCACTGTCTAAATTCATGACTTTACAGTATAAACAACATAAATAACACTCCAATAGTAGTAATCACTTATTGTGGTAATTATTGGCATATTGGCATATTATACATAACCCTAATACAGTGTAAATCACTATATTTATTAAATGACACTAATACTGTGTTAACCATGTAGCTTACATCATGATAATGTCACAACATGTTTGTCAAATTATAACATTATCTGTGGTCATAGTGGATTATTTGGAATAAAATGCCATTGGAGTTGAGATACTTGTGTTGCGATAGAAACATAACCTTGACTGTCTTATTTAGAGGGCCTTGTCACTGGCCGTTTGTATACAAGCCCTTGGGTCAATACGTTGACTCATCGGCCACTGTCTGCCCACCTTGATCAATAAAACTCAACCTAATCCTTTCAGGTCTTGGCTCCATTCCACAAGAGAAGGAAAACCACAGCAACTATCTATATCATGCTTCACTCTCTAGTTAATCTAGCTCTACGCTCTTCCACCTCACACATCAGTTTCCATTCTATCCATCAATGATCACTGAGCTAGATTGTAATTGAAAGCACCAGCTAAAGAAGAACAGCCACCATTCATTGCTTCCATTTACCTATCAATCACCATTGTATTGATCAGACAGCTAAATTATAAGGTAGGCTATAGCTTGAGAAATACAACAACAATGTATTCTCTCTGTCTCTCCATTCCTATTCTCTCTCAAACATCATTCTCTAACTATAGGTCAGGCAGTTCGAGAACAGACAGGTATACCAATAGAAAACATGTATTACCACACTCTAGTTATTATAGCTCTATGTCCCCCTCCAACCTTTCCTCTATGAATCATTCTCCATTCTATCAATCAGACGGCTAGATTGTAATGGACAGTTACATCTGGTCCGCTAGGCCGACAGTGGAGCGAGAAGACGCCCAGGAACAGGGCCGGCATATTGAAATGAACAAATGAAGATGTCGTCCTGGGAGAGCGAGGAAGAGATGGGAAGGCACTTTGGTAAAAGGTTATTGTCTTTCAGAGGCAGAGGCCCCCGAATAATTCACTCGGAAATCAATTTCCATCAACCTGTCCGTGGCACATTCAGGCCGAGTGATGGACTGAAAGAAAAAACAGCCCCTGCCCATTCACCTCTCCCTCTCTCTCTCTCCCTCTCTCTCCCTCACCCTCCCTCTACCTCCCTCGCCATCTACATATGACTGCGTTTCCATACTCAGCTGTTCACTAGATTTAAATGAAAAAATATATTAATATTAGCAAATAAAAGTTTTAAGCAAAAATACAATTTATCTAATTACATTTTCAGAACAAAAGCTGCTCTTATCCATCTGCAATTCTCCAAAACCTGTTATTGTTAAGCCAATGTCTTAAAGCCAATGTCTGTTTCATCAATTAATGTCACTCGAGTACAGTTGCACTGCAAAAAAAAGGAACCTGTCATGTCCTGGCTGTGGGCCTCTAGCCATCTCTGTGGCCTGGGGCTCACAGTCAGAGCCTGTCGCACAGGAAGGCCTCTTGCCTTCTCTATGCCGCTGTGGGCTCCCCAGTCAGAGCAGCTGTGTTCAGTTGACTCTGATTGGGGAGCCTACTTAGGCTAGGCTACAGCCACACTAGGTGTGGTTGATTGTTTGTTCTGTTCGTCGCAACGACGTTCAGGGTTTGTCTTGTTTATTCCCAATTCATGTGGATACGCTACACCTTTCGCTGATGTTTTCATGTGTAGTTATTGTCCCGTTTTTATGCTGTTTACTCCAGCACCTTTTGTTTCGTTAGCTGTGTAGTTCGTGTTACGTGTTTTGTGGAAATAAATCACCCTTTACTTTCAAAATGTCTGCTTATGGTTCCACCGCACACCGCAACCGTGATAGAACCAAGATGGGTGAAGTGAAGAAGGGTACAAGCATCATGTTGTTAGGGAGAGTAGGACTCCCCTTTAAGCATCATGTTGTTAGGGAGAGTAGGACTCCCCTTCAAGCATCATGTTGTTAGGGAGAGTAGATGCCCCTACAAGCATCATGTTGTTAAGGAGAATAGAACGCCCCTACAAGCATCATGTTGTTAAGGAGAATAGATGCCCCTACAAGCATCATGTTGTTAAGGAGAATAGATGCCCCTACAAGCATCATGTTGTTAAGGAGAATAGAGCGCCCCTACAAGCATCATGTTGTTAAGGAGAATACAATGCCCCTACAAGCATCATGTTGTATACTCTAGCTATAGAACCCCTCCCCTGATGTGTTTCCTTACTTTTTGAAGTGTGGCTTATGATTGTGAGGTCGTGGGGGTGTTTGATTGAGTGGTGGATATTAAAGGGGTTCTCCTCCATGAGCATGGCAGGCAGGAAGTCAGAGAGCAGCATTGATGAGTGAGATAGGGGCTCTAGCAGTTTGTAGGTCCGTCTAAATGTATAATGAGTAATGCTAATACGCTGATGCTCCAGGGTTCCAGTGAAGACACCTAAGCTTGTAAAAATCCAGCCTCACCCCCAAACACAAGTGCGCATGCAAAACCCATTTGAGCAGACCCACAGATGTGCACACGCACAAAGAAGCAGTAACCATGCATGCATGCGCCTGGGGTGAGGCACCACCATGTGACCCTGTTTAACCGTGACTTCTTGGCCTGTCAATTAAACAGGCATGTGACTGGCTGCACTTAGCCAGACCTTGGGGAACAACAAAGGTCATAGTGTTCCCTTCAGACGACAACCCTCATAAGAAATTACTTGTTTGGGTAGGTGGGGCTAAAAGCCCCCCCCACGCCCATTTGGGGACCACCGCCCATTTAGGGCCCACCGCCCCGCGCCCATCTGGGGCCCCGCGCCCATGTGGGGCCCACCGCCCCGAGCCCATGTGGGGCCCACCGCCCCGCGCCCATGTGGGGCCCACCGCCCCGCGCCCATGTGGGGCCCACCGCCCCACGCCCTACCTGGCCTGCCTCCTTTCATTCAACCAAGTAGGCGCTTAAAGTAGTCCTCCATCAATCTCTTTCTACACAACAATACAACTTTAATAGGGACTCTTTAATATTCAGACAGAGAGCAAGACAGAACCTTTCTGCTTGGAGTACACATTGTCGTTTAGGCTAGAGTATACAGATAGACTACATAGAGTCATTGAATGAGCCAATAACAATGTTGCCTTGTTACATTCAATTCTGTTAACGAATAAGCAAACGACCTAGATTGTGTGGTGTTAGGAGACTTAATTTGGTTTCAAGGTTTAGCAAGGATGCAAAATAACGTGTGTTTATCTTATCAATTAGAGCACCATAATCTATTTTGAAATGAGGAAAGGGATTGCCAGGGGGACAATCACCTCATAAATAAGATATGTAGCTAAATAAATCCCCAATCCAATTGATTCAATTTGCCTCATGGCTTAATTTTATGAGATAATGAAAGAACACACTTGTGGACAATTCTGATGTTAAACTTCAGATTCTCGCCAGTAATTTCCAAATGACCCCCCAAGGACATTTGTGAATCAGGCAAAGTCTTTTTATAAACCAAACAAGATTCTTTCCCCGCTTTCTACATTTGCATATTTGGTTTCAGTGTTTGCACAGAACTTAGCACTGCCAATTTCTTTCTCTTTTATGAATTATCAACAACATTATGGAACACGTGAATACAATACGGCAAACACATTGTGGCTCCGCGCAGTCTTGTCACGGCTGGATCTGTGTCCTAATGGGTCTTCAGAGCTTGCCTCCCACCCGAGGTAAGGGGCGTAATTCCATTAAAGTAGTCCATGCTCAAGCATCATCATAGACGCCATATGTTCCATATCTATTCCCCTGCAATGTCACAAACAAGCCTCACAGCACTTCCCGGCGTCGGTGACAACTTGGCGCCAGCGCCGGAAATGTGTCAACACCCAAATTCATCAGTGTCAAGATGATAATTGGTACCACGGACTCAGGATGGTGTGGGAAGAGACATGGTCCTTATAAAGTAAGTTGCTAAAACACATCCACACCCCGTTCTGAGACGAAGGGATGTCTCATGTTCGGCAGGAGATATCATCTATTCCATTCCCATTAGCATAACGGCCGAAAAGAAAGCCAAGACGAGAACAGTGGCATTAGTGTGTGAATCACTGAGGGCTGTGCCCACACAGAGAGGGGGTTTCAGATTGGCTTCGTGTTCAGAGGAAATGCTCAGTGTAGCTGGGTCATCGCAAGCTATGGCTTAAGGAACCCACACACAAACAGTGCCAACATACACAATCATACACAATAGGTCAGCCTGGGTGAACAGAGAGCACCCCTCTGTCCCTCCCACCACACACACACACACACACACACACACAGACTTACAACTGACAAGAGCTGCTAATGGACTCCTCATCCCACTCTCCCAAGAGGCTTAGGCAGACGTCATGGGGTGAGAAAAAGGGGGTGATGTGTCTAATTACTGGGGAGGGTGGGGACCGGGGGGGCACATGGCCTAGGGTGTGTGTGTGTGGCGTGCGTAGGGGGGGCTACATTTTCTGGGTCGAGGTTGGCCGCCAGCACAACCATACCAGACGGGCCCCCACCCACTCACCCTCCCGTTGACCCTCCCCTTTGCCCCATTACGACCAGCCCTTAACACAACTATCCTCCTCCCTCCCAACCATCCCACAATGGGCAATGGCTGAAATGTGGCGAAAATACATGACACCACAAAAACCCAGATATCCATACGTTCCCCAGTAACATACGTTCCACAACCATACAGCACTTGGCAACATGGAGTCAGTACATGAGGCCAGTACAAGACTCTTCTGGAAACATGTTGAGAGACATTTCCAGTGTCTCATTTCAGTCTCATCTGTTTCAGTTCAATCCGTTTTAGTCTCATTCTTTTCAGTCTCATCGATTTCAGTATCCAATGTTTCTGTCTCGCATTTCAGCCTCTCTCATTGAAGTCTCATTAATTTCTGATATTTTACGGGATTTCTGCATTGCTTGTGAGCCCTGGAGGTCAGAAAAGACGAAAACAGTTATTCGGTTTGGTCTGGGTTTTTCAGGTCACACCTTAACAGGATTGTACAGATTGATACCACAGGCTCTCAGAAAGAAAAGAGGATCCTATGCATGCCACTGTCAGCGCATCAGCCCCCTCTGGTGGACAAGACAACTTGCAAGACCACTCCAGCAGAAGGGTGTGAATAGGAGGACACTGACATTCCATCTATCACACTACTTGTATAGTACAACCATTCCCTTTATATAAGATTAAATACCATGTCTCAACAAATAGACGATAAACATGACAAGCAAAAAGATATCTATCTTCACACTGCCAGTCAGGAAGGAAAATAGAAAGGAAAGAACAAAGGAAGAAAAGTAAAAAAAAATATAAAAGGAAAAATAAATATCAGTTCACACTAGTATTCACGGGTGAAAGTAAACGTGTGGTCAAGGGTTGGTGTGAGGAAGCACATAGACACACCATCTGGCTGGCGGCAGAGGAGAAAGGCTGTGAGACAAAGCCAGAGTCTGGCTGGAGACCGACAGACAGCAGATGACAGGATTAAGGTCCTACACAAAAACTCACCTTGCCACGACAATAACCTACCTACTCTTGAGAGCGGTCCAGGCACAAAACACCCAGTCTAAAACCTGCGTTATCAACAACATGTATTGTTCCAAGCCAACAAACATCACACCAAAACAAACAAATTTCACAAATGTTGTAATCATCTGAGTTTTTTGTAATAACAACTCTGGTTGTGTTACAAAGAACCAACAGTTGTAACTGCCTAACACAACCCCACAGTACATCTACTAATCTTATTTTGTTATCTAGAACCAAACTACTTAATGAAACCATTCCAATAGGTTGAATCTAGGAGATGATTGTGGGTTTAAAGAGATGTGTGCTTATAGTAGCCACCAGAGGGCAGCACAACCACATTATAGCAGAGATACAAACAGGAGAAAGCGACTGTGGTGTTTTTTTCTAGGTCTTTCGAAGTGGCTCAGGGCCGTTGAAAATAGCCACTGAAGAGTCTGCTGCCGACTTAACTCAGGTGACAATACAAAGCACACGATACACACATACTTTACTCAGCGCAAAAGGGAATCCAACTAAGAGAACGGAAGATTAGGTGGATGTGGAAGACATCCATAGTTTGGAGAGATAGAAGGAGTGGACGAGATATTGAAGGATATATAGGATGGAGGGGTGGAAGAAAGATTGGACAAAATAGTAGAGGATAGTTAGAGAGGTTGGAGGAACCAGAAGAGGATGGAGGAGTTAGAGAGGTTGGAGGATATATAGCATGGATGAGTAGAAGTAAGGTTGGAGGATATAGTGGAGGATGGAGGAGTTAAAGGGAGGTTGGAGGACTTAGAGGAGGATGGAAAAGTTATAGAGGTTGGAGAATCCAGAGGAGGATGGAGGAGTTAGAGGTTGGAGGAGGATGAAGCAGCAGTTAAAGAGAGGTGGGGGCTATAGAAGATGGAGGAGTTAGAGAGGTTGGAGGAAATAGAGGATGATGAGGTTAAAGAGAGGTTGGAGGATATAGAAGAGGATAGAGGAGTTAGAAAGTTTAGAGGATATAGAGGATGGAGGAATTAAAAAGAGGTTGGAGAACTGCTACCATAGTTAGAGCCATGGGCCTGCTCCAACCAATCAGCCTGTTACAACAGTTTTATTTGGCATCCCAGTCCAAATAAGAGCTGAAAGAAATGAGGAAAGAGGGAGGGAGGAACGGGGGATTGCATTTAAACTTCACCAAATAAGGTAAACGAGATGGAAGAGTAACTATGAGAGGTTTGTATTTGTGCTGTGCTAGAACTGTACCTATGAGAGGGTGGTATTTTTACTGTGCTAGAACTGTAACTATGAGAGGGTTGTATTTGTACTGTGCTAGAACTGTAACTATGATAAGGTTATATTTGCGCTGTGCTAGAACTGTAACTATGAGAGGGTTGTATGTGTGCTCCATATTCTAAACACAGGTGATACATCCTAGCCTCTTATGACAGGTCACCATGACTGGCAACTATAAATACAAAGAGAGTAAAAGACAGGTCCTAGGACCAGGTTAACCCAAAACAGCCTCCACATAAAGTATAGACACAAGGTGTTTACAGCACCTTCCAGGATAATCCATGCTATGTGGAATGGAATGTAAATAGAACTATTAATGTCAGAGCTGTTTTCAAGGAACTCACATTGACCTCACTCAACCCTTGAATCTCTGGCTGTAGCATCCAACGGCAACTTGAAAATGTGGCTCGCCACTAGGTGGCTAGCAAGTTAGGAAGACAAGACTTATGATCTTAGCCAGTTAGTATACTCATCAACCCCTGACTTATGATGTTAGCCAGTTAGCATACTCATCAACCCCTGACTTATGATGTTAGCCAGTTAGCATACTCATTAACCCCTGACTTATGATGTTAGCCAGTTAGCATACTCATCAACCCCTGA
>JACXGK010006650.1:11248-28130 GCA_016801125.1 Novumbra hubbsi
CCCCTGACTTATGATGTTAGCCAGTTAGCATACTCATCAACCCCTGACTTATGATGTTAGCCAGTTAGCATACTCATCAACCCCTGACTTATGATGTTAGCCAGTTAGCATACTCATCAACCCCTGACTTATGATGTTAGCCAGTTAGCATACTCATCAACCCCTGACTTATGATGTTAGCCAGTTAGCATACTCATCATAAGAGCCTGAGCCTTGGGGGTCAGCTTGGCCTCGCTGCAGGGAAATTATCTGGTGCAGTCATAGGTTGATAAATGGACGCTCCCTGCTGACCTGCTCCAAGGCTATGCTCATGGGAGGGCTGGGGGCCTCGCAATGACCTGACAAGAACAGGGAGCGGAGGCCAAACAACGAGGAGGAGTCAACATATCAAGCCATTTGGCTGAGCCTATTGCCAGCCTTCCTATCCCTCCATTAACACCGTGCTTAAAGCTAGAGGGTATATACACAGGGCTGTGAAACATCATATTTCCACTATTACTGCATTTGTCACAAGGAATGGTTTAAGATCTACATATTTTTTTTATGTAAATCTAAGAGAACCCAAGTAAAAAAAAAAATCTATATTGAAATTATAACTGTATTGATTTAAGAAAACAAAGCTAGCCGACAACAACTGGCCTTGTGTGAAAAAGTGATTGCCCCTCTGAACTTAAATTCTTGGCCCACTCTTTGCAGATTCACTGAAACTGCTAATTTTAGGTGCGGCTACAGCATCTCAGTGAGGTTTAAGTCAGGGCTTAGACTAGGCCAATCCAAAACATTTCCTTGTAAGCCAACCTGAAGTGAACTTGCTTAAGTGTTTAGGATCATTGTCCGGCTGCATTACCCTAATTACGCTTCAGCTTTAAATAACAGACTGATGACAGGACATTCTCTTCCACAATGTTCTGGTAGACAACATAATTAATGGTTCCTAAAATGATGGCAAGTCTATCAGGCCCTGAGACAGCAAAGCATCCCCACACCATCACACTACCACCACACTACCACCACACAAGTTTTACTGTTGGGATAGTGTTCTTATTGTGGAATGCTGTGTTTGCTTTACACCAGATATAAGGTCTTGTGCCTTCAAAAAGTATACATTTTGATGGTTTGGGGCTCATCAATGTGCAGGTCAGACAAGCAGTAATGTCATAGATAGCAGAGCAATTCTCTCAAGAACTTCATTTTGCCCAGTCTCCTACTGTAAAATCATGAACGCTAAACTCAAACAGGTTTTGTGACTTTCTAGATGATTGTCTCTAACGTTAAAGTGTTACATAAGTACTGTAGAGCTACTATGTCCATGTTGTTCTGGCACATCTTACTTGTCCTTCAGTGAGTCTTTGTTTTGCCATTGACCAGATAAAATGTCCCAGAAGAACAATCTTGTTTTTTCTGGTATGATTACATAATTAGTACACAGACCCTGTTTTTACAGAAAGAAACAATTTGGGACTGAAATTAGAGAAAATACATAAAATATGACCTAAAGTCTGGTTGGTGGCAATGGGTTACTTTGTTACAGCCAGACATACTAAGTTTACACCAAGTCTATGCACATAATCATGTTGTCACACCATCCTCCAGGACCATGAGGTCTGAGATCATTGTTTACTAGCAGAATAGAGTGTAGGGGTTAGAATTATGCCCCAAAACTCTTCCCCTGCCAGTCTGCTAATGCTGCATTTTCTTCAGTCCAGGTAGAAATAATTTGCAGATAGATGTAAATCTGATGCCAGAATTGTGTGCTCTGTACCTACAATTGGCATACATATATTTCCATGGGAAACCCTTCATTTCCCAGCCATTCTCACGCACTGTTGCAGCTACGAAACTAATTTAACAAACACTTAAGGATCTTGGTCTAACAAAAGGCAGTTAAATGGTTTGGAATGTTTCCAGAGCACACATGTGATTGTTTTTAAGTTGTGCAACGTAAATGACTAAATGTGACAACTGAGACTGTAACTGCTTTCAATTAGTTTCAAAAAGAATAAAATTACATTATTTTTACTTATTGTTCATATGTTCTTAGTCAATGCACCAAGCATATGGTGTCGCTGACTTCAAAATGTAGCTTACTCTTACTCAAAATGTAGCTTACTCTTGCATCATAAGTATCAAAACACCTCCATCTGTGAATCATAGACGCATTAAAATGTCACCATGCAAGACTTTGCACTTCAACCCTGCTCTATGCTAATGATTCACATAAATTAACAGCCGCTAGCTGACTCCACCTTTAATAATGAGCTTTTGCGCTCATGTTTTCTTCCATTTTAGTTCATATGGATAGTATATGATATTTGTTTTTGTTGGAGGAAGATAGATAAAGAATCATCAACCAACCATTTTTTAGCAATTTTCCCAGGTACATCTTTGATAAGGGACTGCCTCTCCAAATTGTGTCCCAAACTCTATTCTACTAGTCCAGTGTACTAAAGCTTGGGAGGTGCGCCAGTGATGCATTCCAGACTCCCAGCCCGCATAACTGTTAATGAAGTCCACTTGTTAAAAACAACAGACCTTCACAACTCTGACCCCCGACTGCACAGCAGTCAGTCTAAGAAAATCGAAAATGCACACCACAATGGAAAGAAAATCAGGAAGGTTCTTATCCTAATGAGCAGGTGCAGTAACATCCGAAAGGTGTATACTTACGGTATTGTAAGGAGAACGCGGCCGCAACTCAAGAATCAGCGCTGCGATAAAACCCCCGAAGAAAGAAAGCAGGTCGCTTCCGTAATCTTCCGGCAGACCCGACCCAACACGCCCGCCTTCTACTAGGACCTTGTCACAGGAGATCTTCCAGGGCTCCAGGGGGGCAGCTAGGGGCAGAGGCCAGAAGCAACTAGGACGCACCAGCATGACACGGCTGCAAGACGGAGGTGGAGGGAGAGGGAAGGTGCAAAGCCTTCCTAAATTCCAACCACCTGCACCCATTCCTCTCAAATCCCCATGGGAAGGCAGACTTAGAGATGAACGGCTACCCTAAAGCGGGATTTGTCTTTTGGACTTGGATTCTTCCACATCTCCTGCCCTTAACCTTAGGATTCTTCCACATCTCCTGCCCTTAACCTTAGGATTCTTCCACATCTCCTGCCCTTAACCCTAGGATTCGTCCACATCTCCTGCCCTTTTCCTTATGGAGGAGACCATAATATACAGTAGACCGTCTGGGAGCCGGGAGCACACATCCAAACAGTATGTACTTGGACTTCCATACATTCTGAAACTAAAGAACAGCAGTAGTCCCCCCGAAACCCACATAATGAACACTTTTACACATTACATCCAGTCAAGAACTCTTATTTCCTCAGGCTGCACTGCACCAAATCTAAAACCCCTCCACAGACTGGAACCGAAGCGTAATCACATCTCCCTGCTCCACCTCACTGGGTGTGCATACAGGCTCACTACGACTACAAAGTCTAATTATGAACACACAAAGCCTTGCACAGTCACGCTCCCACCTACCTCAAAGACAAGCTCATGTCATACATACCAACTCAAACCCTCGGATCACAGGATGTCGCCCTTCGCGTCTCCCCCGGAATATCGAAACGCCCAGCGTGCCCTTTGCCTACAGACCAGTGTGGTCATCATGGCGTGCCCAATTCCCAACGCTCTACCTCATGCCTCCTGATTTGGGAACCCGTCCTCACACTTACCGGCCCCTCCGGACACGTGTGTTACAAAGCCAACATCCACTGGGATCCATCTTCCTCTGTGGCTGAATGTACAATGTATCTGTGCTGTTAGAAATGACAAGTGTTTGTGGTCGGGACCTCTTTTTATTCTCTCTGTGTGACTTTTGCCTATGTGGGGTATTCATGTATTGTCATTCAGAGGGCTTGTTGAATGCAGTGTTCATCAGGAGAGGCAGAGGTACATTTCTTTATAGTAGCTGGTCTCTGTTCTATGAAGGTGCCTCATCACTAAAATGAGCCTTGAGAACTGACTTTCGGAGCTATAAACTAATGAACACATTGTTTAGAATTGGCAGAATCTCTGGTTTTGCAGTACAATGAATACAGGCTTCAGTTCAGTTGTCAGGTATTTAAACAGTGACATTAGTTTTTTGTTGTTTTCATTGAGGCCCGGAACTGATGAAATGAGAAAATGAACCTGCAACAGTGTTGCTACTGGTTAGATCCAACCAAATGCCTGAAAACACATTAGACAATACTTCTCCTTCTTGCAGAACAAAGATCCCTAACATTCTGCTACCGCAACCAAGGAGTTTTTCAGGGCCAAACAGTGCAATGTTCTTAACTGGCCGTCAGAAACATTTTAAGTCAATCAACAGACCTGAATCCAGTTGTTCTTGTGCCTCATTTGCTGAAGACAAGAATGAAGGCCAAAATGCCCAGAAACCAACTTAAAACAGAAGAATCAGAGATTCACCAGGGAAGTAACCCTGGGTCTGGCGATGACGGTATGTTGAAGGCAGTCATTGAATGATTATTTAAATGTGTGCTATTACTCTAGATCCACTAAAATGGAGAGATTGTATGAAAAGGTTATGAATGTAAATAAGCTCAAATTAAAGCTCACAGTCTGCACTTCAGCATTTTATTCATCGTATAATTGCTCATCCAAAGTGCTTGAGTGCAGAGCCATAACAACATAACTTGTTTCACTTATGAATATTTATTAACTGCACGTCAAGTTCCTTTGCTATAAAGCCCACTCAAGGCATAATCAAATTGGAATAAAATAGATCAAAGATAATACAAAACAGGCCCGCCATGGACTGCCCTGGACTGTTCCTGTCATGCCAATCTGGTCGTGCCTGTCACCTAGATTGGTCATTTTAGACTCTGTACAATTATTAGTATTCTTAAACATCACCCTGCACAACCAGAAAAGGTACTGCCACCCCTTTGAGCCTGGTTCCTCTCTAGGTTTCTTCCTACAATCCGGCCCCCATAGGGAGTTTTTCCTAGCCACCGTGCTTCAATCCTGTTGTTGCGTGCTCACTGAGGTTTTAGGCTGGGTGTTTCTGTAAAAGCACTTTGTGACAACTGCTGATGTAAAAAGGGCTTTATAAATACATTTTATTGATTGATTGATTTCATGTTATTTTCTTAAGCCCAAGTTTTAAGCATTTACAATATGACAATTTACTGCAACTGTTGTGGTAACGTCATACATTATTCCTAATAAAAAGTGTTATTTTCTCAAGCCCATAACCAGGAATGTAACTCACAATGTAACCTCCAAAGCCTAACATTACCCTAACTAGTTAGCATAACTACTAACCCTAACCCATAACCATGAATGTAACTCACAATGTAACCTCCCAAAAGCCTAACAGAACCCTAACCAGAAACCCTTATGCTACTCTTGACTGTAACTTGGACCTCCAAGACAGAAATAATTTTTTCCCTCATAAGTACTGGTGAAATGTCCCAACAAAGTGCAAAGCACAATGGGGAGCTCAAGGGGGCTAAACTGGGCTTTCCATTTCTTCTCAGCACTCCTGGGGGTCTTCAATGGCAGATCATTTGCAGAGAAAAGCAGTGACCTTTTCACACATTCATTAATGGTCATTTTCAATTAGACCCTGGCCCGTTTAAAAAAACACCACTACTTAAGGATAGAAGAACACAGCTATGGTTGATGGAATTAGCCATTACCTCCATAATACAAGAGCTAGGGAAATGACACTGACTTTAGAGCTAAGGGAATTGTAATGTCTTCCCAGGGAAATCCCGGTCGGGCTGAGGTATGTCTATGCTTATAAAAAGTGCATATTTCCACAGTTTTATAACTGGGAAATGTTCATAATGGTTTGGGGTTTATTATGAATAGGTCATAACAGTAGGCAGGCATTTTGGTTGGTTTTGTTCTACCACGACATTGATTACTGATTCATTGACCTCACAAAATCATTGTTGTATGTGTACTGTGATCTAAGGTAATTATAACATCAGTCCAACGTTTTTTTTTATTAGATATTGAAATACATGCTCCACTGACTTTCTGAATGACTGGATTGGAGTGATTATATACCAGAGGGAACATCTAAAGGTGAATTCTGGAATTGTGAGGAGTAACATCATTGATGAAATTGTGTTTTCATCCTCAGTAAGTTTTGTTTAATTAATACTCCAACCAACAGCACCCCCAGAAGATAGCATTTAGAACACCGGGGATAGAGAATAACACAACCCAAAACTCCTGGTCCGATTCATAAGGCTTATGTGCTTATAGTGAACTGCATAGTCACAGGAAGTGTTAACAATCCCCCTGCATCCAGGCAAAAGATTAGAAGAGAAAGGCAGTGCTTACCTGCATTGATCATTCTATGATCTTCAGAAGGCAAAAGTGGAGGAAAAAGAGAAGAAATACAACGGTTATTACTGGTGAAAAGAACATAACCTATATCCTAGACACTGTGGGGGGTGAGTAGGAGATGAGTAGGGGATGAGTAGGAGATGAGTAGGGGTTGAGTAGGGGATGAGCAGGGGATGAACTGAGTGACAAAAAGGACAGATATAAAAAAAGGGCAAGAGGACAACCCCGTCTCCTCATTAGAAATGTGACGTCCTGCTTTAGTGTTAAATGATTTGGACTATACAACATTTTCTCTGCAGAAGAAGTGTATCTAAAAACAAGCTCAAAGGGAAAGTGGTCTTACTACTGACAAAGCCTGTTTGTCCTATAAAGAGGACAAGGACATGGTAATCAGATTGCCTGGCTTCCACATGCACAGGCGATGCGAGCACTCAAATTATGTGGGTGGCACACCTTCACCCCACCACCAGCCTCTCTACCCCTCACACACACACACACACACAACAGTGAGCAGGCTCGCCCAACTCCCTGATGCTGATTGAGAGGGACCGCCAACTGCTGTGGTGCATCAGAGCTCATCCATAAAACATGACCGCATGGTGGAGAGGTATTTAGTAGAGAAATAACGTAGCTTACAGTCTCTCTGATCAACACACCAGAACACTTCCAGACCAACCAGGAACCAGACCACTTCTACTACCAATTATCAACACACCAGAACACCGCTAAACTAATCAGGAACCGCATCACTTCTACTATCTATTATCAACACACCAGAACACTTCCAGACCAACCAGGAACCACACCACTTCTACTATATATTATCAACACACCAGAACACTTTCAGACCAACCAGGAACCAGACCACTTCTACTACCAATTATCAACACACCAGAACACCGCTAAACTAATCAGGAACCGCATCACTTCTACTATCTATTATCAACACACCAGAACACTTCCAGACCAACCAGGAACCAGACCACTTCTACTATCAATTATTAACACACCAGAACACCACTAAACTAATCAGAAACCACACCATTTTTTTTATATCTATTATCGACACTGCAAAAGTGCCAGGTTAATCAATACTTCCATTAACTATAATACCTCACCTTACCAGTGCTGTGCTCTGAGTTTAGACCTTCAGTGCAGTCATCTAACAGGTGTTGTCCATAACGCTATCACAGTTGTAATGTTTGGTGCTGGTCTGTGCACCGTCCTCCTGTACCCTTTTGCCCCTTCTCTCTTGTCCCCTAGCAGCCTGGATCCTTCATTATTCCCGACCCAGCTCAATGGACAGGGGGAAACAGCCTATTATCCAGAGTCTGAGGCTTTCAGGACTGAGAGGTGCAGGTGATTTACAGGGAGGGAGAAAGAGCATGTTGTCTGCGGCTGGGAAGCTAGCCCCTAGCGTTCCCAGATCACTTAGGCTAATGTGATTAGTAGGAGTTTGTTTGCTTCAAAGTGCTGCTGCTGCTGCTTTAAATGATTCATGAAGGGTGAGCTGGAGGGAAGAGAGATGTGGCCTGTCACAGCATTCCTGCTCACACAGACACACAGCACAGTAAGTTATTCATTTATTCACACACCCTCTCAATCTCTCATTCTCATACTTGTTGTCTCGCTCAACATCCAGCGACAAGAGACCACTAACACACTTTTCCTCTAACAGGAATATAGTCTGGAAGTCACCTTGTCCATGTAATCCCTTTTGAATTATTTAAATTAACAATATTTTGTGGTCTTTCAAATATGAAACTTTAATAATTCACTAAACATCGTATATTTATATTAAGATAATCTGGATTTGCATTTAAATATATCACTTAGGATTTTACACATCACTGCTCAATGTCAACTAGACTACTGAGAGTGGTGAGACCCTCTAAGGTGCACTTGCGTGTGTGGTGTGTGTGCATGTTTATGTATGTGTGTGGACAGCGATAATGACAGATGGACTCCTCTGCTTCCCCGTTTGGCCCTTGAAAAGGTTACTAAGCCATTCCACCAACACACTGACTAGATACACTCATTAACACATGAAATGGACCGTTTAGAGAGAGAAACCTCGAACTATGTTGTACTTCTCATACATCATGTTTTTATATCAATTCCAATAATATTGTTTTCAATAACAAAAAAATGAATTAAATACTACACTAATATAATTGCATTTACTTATTGCTGACAGAGCCAGATGTGTTGTTTTAAAGGAACCCCAGAGAGGCCAAACATTTTCATGGACTTGCTATGTGTGTGTGTGTGTGTGTTTTGTATTTGTCTCTTTGTGACCGAGGCTATAAATCCCGTCACCTTCCAATAGAGGCCAGCGCACTGTGCCCACTTCAGAGGAATTCCCATCAAAGCGGAGGGATTCAGGGGGAGGAGGGCAACAAATGTAACCCCCCTCTCACTTTTTAACACTTTCAATTGCCGCCTCTGTTTTCATTCTGGCACATGCAGGGTGGGGGGGTGGAAACGTTTGTTGAGGAAGCACTCTATGGTAAACACAGAGCCACGCTCAATTCAGCCAGTTGGTTTAGACAGACCCTCCATGCATGCGCTTGGTTGGAGGATGTGAGCAAACTGCTTCCACCTTGGTTTGTGTAGATTTAGCGAGAGGCAACCAAGAACAAAATTCAAAAGACTGATTCTCTCACACCTTGCGTGTAAGATTCAAAAATCCTACCTAAAAAGACACCTAATGGACTTCCAATTCAGACAGAGGAACTCTTTTAAGCCAATGAAGCATACAGGATATAGAACATGAACATCTGTGGTTGTAATTGAAAGCTGCAGGTTAGTAGTGACCGACAGGGGGCGGGGGATGAAGGGAGGTGTTATGTAGTCCATCAGCTTCCAGCTGGGAGGCGTATCCCGTATATACGCCCCTCCCTGTCCCTTAGCGGATGAATCGGGGGCCTGGCAGATGAGTGGGCCTGAGGGTTGGTGGTGCTCGTTCCATTACTTTTTGTTGCCATATTTTGTTCCTCATAATCAGTAACCTATATTTACAGCCCAAGGAGCACCAGGAGACGGAAGAGGTAACACTTCTCTTTTTGGCTGAGGTTTTGGTTTGGGTGTCAGAAAGGGTGTCTACTTTTATTTCTTATTAGGGAAGGGGTTAAACGTAATCTCAGATGATCACCCATTGAGGTCTGTTATCAAGCGTCATTTGCATATCTGGCTCCCAGGACTATAATTATATGATACCAAATGGAAATGGAAACGGATCTCTGTTTGCGCTAAACGCCTTCTTTCAACAATGGCTGCAATTTCACGCCAGACAACTCCTCCTCATCTCCACTGCAAGCCAGACTGCCTTGTTTAATTTAGTGTGATGGACTAGATTAAATAACTCCTCGTAACGGACATCA
Source organism: Novumbra hubbsi (assembly GCA_016801125.1). Taxonomy (NCBI): domain Eukaryota; kingdom Metazoa; phylum Chordata; class Actinopteri; order Esociformes; family Umbridae; genus Novumbra; species Novumbra hubbsi. The sequence continues at coordinate 20,941 of JACXGK010006650.1, forward strand.
AATAGGTCAACAAAAGGCCAAGAAGGTTCCCCCAGTTTAATCAATGAAAGAAAATTAGCACAATAGTATGCAGTTTGAAAAACTGATTGTGATAATTAAACGTGATTAGAGATTATTCTGATTAGCACATGAAACAAAAGCCATTCCTCCATCAGAAACAACAAAAATGACAGCCTATTTAGACAAAAATAATTGTTGACAAATCTATTTACATACCATTAACATAATTTGTACATGAGAAAAATTGATTGCACTAGGATTGAGAAAATCCCGGTGCAACAGAAGACCGAAGGCGTACCCCATGCACACACACCCACACACACCCACACGCCCATGCACGCACATGCACGCACACACACACGCACATGCACACACTCCCCACGACTACCCCACGAGGTCTAAAAAATATACATCTATTAGTTCCAAACTCATTCACTGTAAGTTTCCAAACCAGAGCTACAGAGGCTTAAGGCAATAACACGTGTTGTAACATGATGATGTGAATGAAGTGAGCCGTTAAATGGGGCACAATTCCAGTAAAAAGTCTTTAAGCGAAGGTGGAACTTGGGGAACACTCATGCCATCCATTAAGTGATGAGTCAAGTGGAGGTGGTGGCAGTGACATCACACAGTCCTCAGTCTCCCCCAGGGTCTAATGGAATGCTTGTGATAAAACCACTAACACATCACACCCACAGCCATCTCCCTTTTTGAGAAATAGATGAATCCATTAACTGGTACTTAAACATGCTATTAAAGAAATGGCTTTTAATTTTCCCAGTTAACGAGCGCAAATAAATCCATCTGTGAAGCCGGCAAGCGTGTCACAAGAAGGTTAAAGAACTGCAGGGAAAACAAGATGGCCGCTGCTGTCTTGTTGTTAGCCACCGTACAGTGACATATGGTTTCCTCAAATAGCCCAGGGTTAGAAAAACAGTTGTAACGGACAAGTTGGGTTTGTTTCAACCAGACGGGATGCACTCGTCTGTGAAAGTCGTACAAACAAAGATGGGACAGAGGAACACTTTGTGCCAATTCAGAGAAGAAGTCGGAAACTTTGGTCCAATCAACAGAGTGATTCATTCTCACTGTTACCAATGGCATAAGAGACGCGACACTGCGTGCCATTTAGTGTAGAGAAATAAATGGACTGTAACGTCCTTGGCAGATGAGGAGAGACGGAGTCAGCGGAGAGGAAATGACCGCCCACTAGCAAAGTGTATCACTAAATCACACTGCAATGAAGCAGCAGCCAGCATGAACACACATCCACTGAGAAGCACAAATACTGTGAAAGTTGTCTAATGCTAAAAAAACAAATTGGTGGAACATCTAACAACTTATATGGTTCATCAGCAACAGGTCAGTAGGCCAGGGCTAAAAACCAATATTGGATGGCCCTGATATTTGGGCCCTCAGACGGCAACGCATTAAAATCAGACACAATTCTGTAGAGGTGTACATCACCGCATGAGCTCAGGAACACTTTGGAAAACCATTGTCTGTCAACCCAGTAAGTTGCTTCATTCACAAATGCAAGTTAAAACTCTACTATGCAAAAAACCAACCATATATAAACAAGCTCATTTAAGACGTCCTGAGCTAAAGTGGAAAACTGTCCTATGGTCTGGCAAATCAAAATTATTATATATATATTATTATTATATTTATAATATATATATATATATATATAAGATTTTTGCGAAACATGGACGTCATGTCCTCCCGGCTGAAGAAAGGGGCCGTCCCGCTTGTCATCAGCGCACAGTTCATAAGCCAGCATCCGTGATGAGGTGACTTCATCATCAGTGAAGGCACCAATGATGCTGAACAAAATATACAGGTTCCGGAGCAACATATGCTGCCCTCCAGACAACTTCTTTTTTGAGGAAGGTCTTGTATATTTCAGCAAGACAATGCCAAAACACATTCTGCACGTATTATAAGAACATGAGTCCGGGTGCAAAACTGGCCTGCCTGCAGTCCAGACCTGTCAACCATTGAAGACATTTGGCGCTTTATGAAATGAAAAATACGACAAAGGAGACCCCAAACTGTGCAGCAGCTGAAATCCTATACATTCTACTACTATTCTACAGAAATCGTTTTTTACAGTTCCCAAAGGCTTTATTTGTATTAACTGACATTTACTTTTTCTCCAGAGGAATAGCTATTTTACCTGTTGGCCATCTGTAGGTTTTACAATCTTTTTGAATGATGATGCCTTAATAAAAAGCAATGTACTCTCATCATCTCTAATATTATTGTAATTTAAGCACTAAAGCAAGGATGTATGAAATACAATAAACTCTCTGTCTAAGAAATAAATTAAAGTAACGAAATGGCTATAGTTTGGAAACTAAACTCAAAAAGTTGAATCAGATATGTGTCGGATATACCTGGGTTTAGAGCAGATCTAATAAAAATGTTATTATTATTTTTGTGTACAGTATCATTGGAAGGCCAAAGTGATCACATTGACATCTATTCATGGCAGGAGAGTGGAAGACATCAGTTAGCTCTTCATCCACACACACACACAGGGAAGTTACTCTCCTGTTGAGCAGGATAAAACTCACCTGAAAAGGTTACAATCAATCTTCATCCTAGGTGACATGTGCTATAGTTTAGCTTGGCGTTAATGAAGGTTGTCTTTTCTTTGTTCTGTTCCATTCTGTCCTGGGAGGGAGACGATGTAACTAGCGCCTGGGTTAATTAAGTGCATCCACCTCTCCCCAAAGATAGAAGACTTCATTACACAGACTAAGGCCACACACACATACACACAACTAGGACAGTACACTTATCCCACACTAAAAAAACACATAGCCTACACACACACTTACAAACAAACACACACACATACGAACACACAAAAGTACGTATTGTAGCAAACAAGAACCCGTCTGCCCCTTTCTCACTCTCTGTCACACACCTCAGAAGGAGGTGAAACATATACTGGCATTGAGGTTGGCCATTATCTATGACTGAATAAGTATCGGACATGGGAATTCAGGCAGACAGTAGAGCTTGGATTGTTGTCCCTCCCTCTGTGTCCTCTATCCCTCCCTCTGTGTCCTCTATCCCTCCCGCTGTGTCCTCTATCCCTCCCTCTGTGTCCTTTATCCCTCCCTCTGTGTCCTCTCTCCCTCCCTCTGTGTCCTTTATCCCTCCCTCTGTGTCCTCTATCCCTCCCTCTGTGTCCTCTATCCCTCCCTCTGTGTCCTTTATCCCTCCCTCTGTGTCCTCTATCCCTCCCTATGTTTCCTCTATCCCTCCCTCTGTGTCCTCTATCCCACCCTCTCTCCTCTATCCCTCCCTCTCTCTCTCCTCTGTCCCTCACGCTCTCTCCTCTATCCCACCCTCTCTCTCCTATAACCCTTCACCTCTCTCCTCTATCCCTCTCTCCTCTATCCCTCTCTCCTCTATCCCTCCCTCTCTCCTCTATCCCTCTCTCCTCTATCCCTCCCTCTCTCCTCTATCGCACCTTCTCTCTCCCATAACCCTTCCTCTCTCTCCTCTATCCCACCCTCTCCCTCCTATCCCTTCCTCTCTCTCCTCTATCCCTCCCTCTCTCTCCTCTATCCCACCCTCTCTCTCCTATAACCCTTCCTCTCTCTCCTCTATCCCACCCTCTCTCCTCTATCCCACCCTCTTTCTCCTCTATCCCCCCCTCTTTCTCCTCTATCCCACCCTCTCTCTCCTATAACCCTTCCTCTCTCTCCTCTATTCCTCCCTCTCTGTCCCTCTCAAAGGTCACCTCAGAAGCAATACGTTTAAGTGTTCTGACTGACAATGAAAGAGCAGAGGACATAAGAACACTACAGATCGACTGGGTAGGAACTGAAGGCTTGTTTACATTGTGCTACATTTTCTGAGACTAATTGAGGAAGACTCGAGACACTATGTCAATGTCAAATGTATTTATATATCTCATTTAAAACAACCATGGTTGACCAAAGTGCTGAACAGGATACACATATAAAATACCTAATTAAGCAAATACAAAGTTTATAACAAATATAACAGAAAAAGTAAAGAAACAAAAAACGCAGCACAGTAAAGGAAATCAGACGTCAAGGTCAGTGAAATTAAAAGACAAAGCGAACAGGTGTGTCTTTAGCAGCGACTTAAAATGTTTGAAGGTCTGTGCAGCTCAATCATGGAGCGGTAAGAGGATGGGAGCACAAAGGTCCGGTCACCTCAGTTTGTGTGCCTGGATCTCAGGACATCCAAGAGCATCTGGTTGGTCGACCTCTGAGCTCTGATTGGGTGATGGTGGTGTAAAAGTTCAGTGGAGAGCGGCCAAGATGTTATATGTTAACACCTTCTTTTTCCAGTTAAAAGACAAGCAGCTGCATTTTGTACTAACTGCAGACCGCGAAGAGATGACTGTTCTTTACCCACATACAAAGAATCTATCTGTGAAGTGATAAAAGCATGGATAACTTTCTCAAAGTCTTTTGGAGTGGGATAGGCCTTAACCTTTGCTAAAATTCTTAACTGAAAGAAGCTAGTCTTCACAACTGAACTAATCTGCCTATCAAATCAAGAAGCAATCTAAAATAACACCAAGATTCTTAACAAAAGATCGACTGTGAGAGGCTAAAGGGCCTAAAGCACACAAAGGATCACCCAGCAAGTAAACTCGTTCAAATATAACAATCTCTGTTTTACTTTCATTACATCCAAGTTGTGATGTCCTTTAAGCACTCCAACAAAGGCTTCACAGAATCTTTACTTATAGTTTTCATCGGCAAACATATCTGTACATCATCAGCAAAGCAGTGAAAAGGAATATTGTGTTTCCTAAAAATGTACCCCAAGGGCAGCCAAATAGAACCTTGAGGGACGCCATAAGTGAGAGGGGCAATAGTCAAATAATATTCTGCTAGGTGAACCGAGAAACTAACCTGTCAGGTATGACTGTACCTACGCACTGTGCAAGGCGTGATAAAAAGGATCATATGGTCCACAGTCTCAAAGGTAGCAGTCAGGTCTAAAGGCACCAGAATAGCAGAGTTCCCTGAATCAACAGTTAAAAGAGGTTCAAAACACTTAAAAGCATTGTTTCTGTACTATGGCGCGGTTTTAAACAGGACTGAAACATTGCCAGAATTCCATGATTATCTAAAATATTTTTCATTTTATTGAGACCTAATTTCTCCAAGACTTTAGACAGAAAAGGTAACTTGGAAATAGGCCTGAAGATAGAGAGAACATTAGGATCTAGATTAGCCTACAGCATGTTAAAATCCAGCTGGAACGCACCCTGAAGTAAGTATTCATCAGAATAGTAATAAAATAACCTGGGGCCTATGACTGTCGTTGGAAACAAGGATATATACAAATTGTGTTTTTGCAGTTTAAACAGCTCTCTGATAATTTGAAAAGCAGCCTCGTAAAATTCTGAGGGAGACCTAAAGCATATCCCTCTTCCACATCCTCTCAGCTTGTCTACATGTGTGCCCGAGAGAGCAGGTATTATCATTCAGCCATGGCTCAGAGGATGGCTTTAAGCGTCTTGTCCTAAATGGAGCCACAGAGTCTAAGATATCAGTACAAGTGGAGACATGGAGGGTACTGAGATCGCAGCAGCCATCCAGGTTACAAAGCACAGACTCTTTAAAAGCATTGGAAAACTAGATTATTTTGTTGTGCTAACTTGTGGATATTGACGGCTGGGGACACTACCGCCCAAGGTAGCATGCACCACATATTTGATAGCGCACGTTTCTGTGCAGTGCGCATGAATATCACTCCATGTTCCCAAGATTGCCGTAAAAAATCCTGCGTGGTTCGTCTCCAGTGTAAATTCACTGTAGTTTCTGTGCAGTGCGCATGAATATCACTCCATGTTCCCAAGAATGCCGTAAAAAATCCTGCGTGGTTTGTCTCCAGTGTAAATTCACTGTATATTCAAACACTATGGAAATGATTATGCAAACTAATATGTTTCTATTCTCTTTTATTATTTTATTCTAGTTTGATACACCTCTGTGAATCCTAAGGGTGTGCAAGCAGTATTATTAACTGCTTAGATCCTAAAATAGTCAGGGGACAGACTATTTGGTCAGGGAACACAAACAAGGGTTTAGCATTAATAAAATCAGAGTCTAGTCGCAATTGGTTCAACTGTCAAGACTGAATTGTTCTATCACAATTCCAATAATATTTTTCACATTAATAAAAGGCCGTTTTCAGATTGATGTTCCCTATTGATTTCCCAATGGAGACAAATCATGAGATCACAGCTCAAAAGTAAATGAGATTATATAGGGTATGTCACATCCCTAGTGCTGAGTCCTTCCAAACCTCTTCCACGTCCATTTGGTGTGTGTGTGTCTTACTCCAGCAAGGGGAAACTGTATCATATCGTCTGATCTTCAAAAAAGGTAATCTGCTTTCATCTGCCTCTCTTTAAGAAGTTTCAAATCTCCAGTATAAGGAAGAGTTCAGGCAAGACTATCGCCAAGCCCAGTCCAAACCGATCATGGGAAGAGTCCCTTCTGGCGGAAGGTTTAAGGCAATCATGTACTATCCATACTATAGTCGTTCATATATTGGACTACTGATTTCTGTGCGTGTGTGTCTGTATTTTGAATTGTCTGTTCCTGGCAGCTAAAGGTCAATAAAAATGTACTTGATTCTGACACAACCAGCAATTCAATTAACGGCCATGCAGGCACATATACTGAAGTACAGAGGAGGCCAAGGGTGTTATATACCAAGCACACAGGGTGTGAAGGGGATTGGGTGTTTTGTCCAATACCGTGTGTATGTATAATGCTATTGCATACCCACTATGTGCTGCCATGATGTTACCACAAGACAACTCTGTCTAAAAGTAGCCCTAGATTTGGCTGTCTAACAGAAGCTGCAGCTGAAACAACATCCTTCAGACTCAATGTTTTTGGCAAATCATGCTGATTAGAACATAACAGGGTGCTGGCCGGAATGCTTTTCAAGACATACCAGTTGGTTTCGTGCAAGCGCTCCTTATCCGCCTTAAACACACCACAGACTGCCCTGTTGGTTAGTAAACACACCGCAGACTGCCCTGTTGGTTAGCAAACACACCGCAGACTGCCCTGTTGGTTAGTAAACACACCGCAGACTGCCCTGTTGGTTAGTAAACACACCGCAGACTGCCCTGTTGGTTAGTAAACACACAGCAGACTGCCCTGTTG
>JACXGK010006651.1:0-15695 GCA_016801125.1 Novumbra hubbsi
CTATACTAACTAGGCCAGTCACACCAGCGTCTACAATACTATACTAACTAGGCCAGTCACACCAGCGTCTACAATACTATACTAACTGGTGTGGGGCACAGACTCTGGGGTACACAGTGTGTGCCTGTTAATAGTTAATGTTAATGGACTCACCATAGAACAGCATTCTGTGACCTCTGGATTGACAGACACACACTGTTCTGGCCCTGGGAGAACAAAAATTCACCATATTAAACAGATTATACTCTTGAATGAAAAGTAAAGGTATCTGTGTTCGAATAGCCCACACTGTATTCTCATGACAAACTCTTCTAGTCTGACCCCATTCACTGGTTGCTCTATTTGCTACTGCTGTTTGACCAGAAGGGGGCAGTGTATGCTTTCATCATAAAGGACATGACCAAAACCTACTGTCACAAAACAAACCCATATCTACCAGGTGCATACGTGGCATATGGTAGATATGTGTAAATGGATCTAGGAATGTATGCACTCACTATTGTAAGTTGCTCTGGAAAAGAACACCTACTTAATTACTGAAATATAATTTAATATCTTACTTAAATGTAACTGTATGCAGAGCTGGGCAGAACACTAGTGCTACTAAGGCACAACTGAGTTGAGTACATAACAAGTGTCACATGCAGCCTGAGGGACTATAGATCTGTACGGTCTGTTTCCTGCCACACTGCTGGGTTCTGCTGATGGACTCATACACACACATTTTAACAAGCTGCCTGGCCCATATACTGAAAGCACAGTTATATGAATACGTCTGAGGGAGTAGTTCTGGCTATATAAATATGTCAAAGGGAGTAGTTATATAAATATATCTGAAAGAGTAGGTCTGACCATACAAATATCTCTTAGGGAGAAGATCTGGTCATATGAATATATCTGAGTCTGTAGACCTAGACCTAGGCTCTCTTGGTGGAGAGCCTAGGTCAGAACATAGGACCACAGACAGATCTCTTCTCTTGATCAAATGCATGCATAAACACAAAAACACACCTAAACGTTGATGTTTATGATCCCCTCACACACACACACACACACACACACACACCGTGATGTTCTCTGTCCGCTCGGAGTCCTGTTGTGCCGGCTAGCTTCTCCTCATCTGTCGCATGGCCCTCGCAGAGCTCATCCTCCTACAGATCCACAGATGGTCAGAGACATTTTCATCAGCTTTTTGTTCTCAACATACAGTATTATGTCAGCTCAACCTCTCAGAGAGGAATGTCTACAGGACTACAGGTTAACCTCTCAGAGAGGAATATGTACAGGACTACAGATTAACCTCTCAGAGAGGTATTTAGAAACATCAAAGTATTTAGAAACACCCGTATTTTGCAGACATGCCAATGGCAGTGATAACAGCCTTGATTGTGCTTGTTAATGCCTCTATGGATGCGCGCAAAGACATTCACAGACTTGTCCTCAAGTGTTGTCTGTGTGCTTTGGGTCTTTGTTGTGCTGAAAGATTTCTGTCCTGTATTCTCTGGATACATTTTTCTGTACTTTGCTCTGTTCATCCTTCCCTCAATCCTGACAAGTCATCCAGAAGCTGCTGCTGGGAAGCAATCCCATAGCATGAGGCACCCACCACCATGCTTCTCCATTAGGCAGAGAGGAACTATATAGCTCTGTAAAACTGTTCATAGTTTTTTTGTGATTTTCATGTCCAAGGCCCCTCTTGACCAGTTACTTAGTTTGGTGGCCAGAGTCTTAGTTTTTCTCACAATGATGGGACCGACTTTGTTCCTGGAAGTTCAGTGTTTTAACAATTTATTTATCACCCGTCCTAGATCTATGCCTCAACAATTCTCTAAGGTCAGAAATAGGTACAAAGATTTCTTACGACACTTGGTTTTTGCTCTAAAATACACTTTGCAGAAGTGCGGAACCTTATACAGACAAGTGTGTGCCAATCACTTGAATTTGCCAAAGTTGTTTGCCGATCAATTTCTCAAGCACATCAAGGACGTTCAGGATGCATCTAAACTCAATTTAGAGTGTCATGGTAAGGTTTCTGAATGGTAATGAATGGTAAAAAGTGAATGTACATTACCATTCAGAAACCTTACCATGACACTCTAAATTGAGTTTAGATGCATCAAGGACGTTCAAAGGACACAGGATGCATCTAAACTCAATTTAGAGTGTCATGGTAAGGTTTCTGAATGGTAATGTACATTCACTTTTTCATTTTCATTAATTGTTATGTTTATCTCTTAGACAATGAGGTGTACAGGGTTATGGAAACCAGTGTTTCTCACCACATTGCCTTTTCTTTGTGCCTGATAATGTTACTGGTTAACCATAACCCTGTACACCTCATTGTCTAAGAGATAAACATAACAATTAATGAAAATGAAAAAGTGAATGTACATTACCATTCAGAAACCTTACCATTATCAGGCACAAAGAAAGGGCACTGTGGTGAGAAACACATCAACAATACCATCATATTCACACTCAAGTGAGAAACAGAAATGTCAGACACTTCCTGTTTTAAAAGCTATAGCAGAAACCTTAAACTTTACCTTTCCACTGCTGTTCTGAAACAGAGTCTGGTTGTCCAGCTTCTTCGCTTTACAGGAGTCTCTAAAGAAAAAGAGCATTGAGGTCAGAGCTACTGAGGCCAAACTCCACACTAACCCTACTCAGACTACCTGTGCATGTGTGTTTGTGTGTTTTTAACTACTAGTCCCAAAGGTAGTGGAGTCCTATAATTTGATACTTTGAGAGACCCAAACAAAGGTAGTGGAGTCCTATAATTTGATACTGTGAGAGACCAAAACAAAGGTAGTGGAGTCCTATAATTTGATACTGTGAGAGACCCAAACAAAGGTAGTGGAGTCTTATAATTTGATACTGTGAGAGACCAAAACAAAGGTAGTGGGGTCCTATAATTTGATACTGTGAGAGACCAAAACAAAGGTAGTGGTGTCCTATATTTTGATACTATGAAAGACCAAAACAAAGGTAGTGGAGTCCTATAATTTGATACTGTGAGAGACCAAAACAGTGTTGTTCTTACAGCGGCTGAAAAGAGTGCATGAGTACAGAGGCAGAAGTAGACAGCTAAAGCAGGCTTTGTAATCAGCTCTCTATCTCTGCTGCACTGCTAAATCACATCAGATGAACAGTTGAAGGATGAAGCCTGTTGCCTAATAGAAATAAAAGCTGTGTCACCAAACCACTGCACAGAGCCTTACCACGCTCATGGAGGTTTGTTTTACACTGTTATGAGGTCACCTTTCTCAGATTGTCTCTTAGACTATCTCTCCCCATCTTTCACTCTGCCTCCCTTTTCTCCTCTCTCTCGCAGAGGTTGTGCAGTAGGCTCCTGTTGGGTGGTGATACAATAACCAGCTCTGGGACTGACTTATAACCCTATGGTATAAACTGATGACTACCGTCATAATAAATTCTGGTCCAGGCGCCAACCTTACACAGCAGTGGAGAGAGAGGACCAGGGCTACTCTGACTGCAGAGCTCAGGTAGGAAAACAGGGTTAAGAGAGAGATGCTTAAGAGAGAGATGGTTAAGAGAGAGATGGTTAAGAGAGAGATGGTTAAGAGAGACATGGTTAAGAGAGACATGTTTAAGAGAGACATGGTTAAGAGAGACATGGTTAAGAGAGACATGTTTAAGAGAGACATGTTTAAGAGAGACATGGTTCTGAGAGACATGGTTAAGAAAGACATGGTTAAGAGAGACATGGTTAAGAGAGACGTGGTTAAGAGAGACATGGTTAAGAGAGACATGGTTAAGAGAGCCGTGGTTAAGAGAGACGTGGTTAAGAGAAACAAGAACGGGGGTGGTGAGGGATACAGCCATGTTAGCAGAAGGATGGTGAATGAACCTTAACAGTGCTTTATGATGTATTATGAGAGATGTACTGACGTGATGCATGCAATCTTCTTGGGTCGGTCGGAATCATCTGGCCTATCCAGTTCAGAGGTCAGACTGTTGGCATCAGGGTTTGTGTTGCCGTTGGGGTCAGAGGTTATCGGAGCAATGTCATCAACCTCTGCAGGGTCGGGGCGGATGTGGACAGGAAGTGAGGGGGGTCGCAGGTCTCGGGTCTGGGAGAGAGGGGACAGGGAGAGACTCGGCCGGGTGGTCAACCTTAGGTTCAGGTTCTGGTCTAACCCTGCTCCGCTCAAAGACGAGAGGTTGTTCACCGTATCCTGGATTTCCAGGACAGAGGCGGGATACACATCCTGATTGGAGTTCCTGTCCAGGAAGGGGCGTGGCATCTGCTGCCTGTCATCCCTGGTGAGTGCTGCTGAGAAAAGAGGTGGGGGCACTATCTTACTGGATGCAAGAGAGAATGTTATGTCAACACATACAAAAGTGAATATGCTTTCTCTGTGAAATAGCAGCAACATGTAAAAAAAAAAACCTCAGCATTCTTATTCAGGAAATAAGTAATCTACAATCTCTCTCTCAGTCTCCCTCTTTCTCATTTCCTTCCTTTCAGTGCTCAAACTTCTAGCGAAAAGCAGCACATCCACCTTTCCTTGACACATTGTGTGTTAGTGATCAGGTCTATTTGTACATATGGGGATAAAAAAAAAATCTAAAATATAGTTTTCCTCATGCATTAAAGATAGGTTACCTTTAGACATTAAGGTAAATCAGGTTTAGGTTAAAGTTAGGGTTAGATTAAAATTAGGGTTAGGTTAAGATTACATTTAGGCCAAGGATGACTAGATAAAAAAAAAATGCGTGTGCATTACTATACTTGTTAGAACAACCAGTCCTCAAAAGTACAGTAACCTATCGCAACTCAGGAAAAGTAGGATGTATGTATTAAATTTGGGTCATGATTCCATACTACATAAATTATTACACCCAAAATATAATTTCATATTTTGTATTTACTGTTGGTTTAAAGCATGTTTAATCATTGCATTGCTTAATGTAAACATCATAACACAAAACATTTAAATACTATATTATAAAAGTATTCATTATTGAGCATCTTTGAGTTTTCTTTTCTTTTTCATTTTTTTGCACAGCACTCTATACTACTCCTTGTTTACAGCAGGCATGCATTCCAACATGCCTGGTTCTACCTGCAGTTGAACCCCCTTAATAAAACTGATCTACTAATGTCTTAGGATTTTGATACTCTCCACTTTAGGTATTATACTGTTTGGCCTCTGTTAAGGTGTAGTTCTTAGAGACCACCTTTGGTTTGGGTGGGTGCATGGAGGTTGGGACTGGGTGGTCACCTCTTGTCTGTGCTTTAGGACCCCTGATATTGACAAGAGGCTGCCTGTGAGAGGTGGAGTCATGCAGGCTGGATGGCCATTGGGTGAGGACACGTTGGGCCACTTGAGAAATGGGATCTGTCTATATTGAAAGTTTTTTGTGCAAGATTGGAAATCATTCAAATCTGTGTTTTTCATTTGAATGACCGTGTATGGGTGCTTTCGGTTTGCCTTGAGAAGGATGCGGATGAAAGGTATAGGTGAAACAAATTCAGTGTGGTTGCTGTGCATATTGTCCCCTTCTTGGACAGCTGAATGGCCTGGAGTTGAGAATGTTATGGTAACCTTTTTCATGTTTGTGTTTTTGGTCAGAAAGTCTGCCACTGCAAAGGACATCATTGAGTTGCGGCACACAACTGTCACTCCATGTTACAATCTATTTGGCTTCAGGGTGGTCTTTCACAACCCTCTCCAAGAGCTTTAACAGGGCACTTGCAATGTCATGTCCACCTCTTCCTGACAGGATCTATGTCCACACTGCACAGTACCTTTTCTGGTGACTGATTTGTGAGCTGTAAGGTGTATATATATAGCTTTCTTTTATAGTAGAACTGATTTTCGCATGTGGACATGAAATAACAAAAGTTGTCCAAATCAAAAGAAAGAGTAATCTGTTCTTTTTCATCTCTGTCTCTTTTGCGCTCTTCTCGCGTTGCAGTGAGAAGAGCACATGCTTCTGGTGAGCTTTCTCATGCTGCTGGCTTACTAAGCCTTGTTGGGCCACTGCTCCATAGACCTCACATGTGTCACACCTCTTTCTCATGCTGCTGGCTTACTAAGCCTTGTTGGGCCACTGCTCCATAGACCTCACATGTGTCACACCTCTTTCTCATGCTGCTGGCTTACTAAGCCTTGTTGGGCCACTGCTCCATAGACCTCACATGTGTCACACCTGTCTGACTTAGGGACATGGACACCGAGGTTGAACTTAGTATTGAATATCTACCTATAGAATGATTCTTTAACAGTATCCCCATCCTCAATGCATTGAGTTGCGTATAGGTCATACATCTTAGTCACATTTAGTGTTGAGTCAAGGTATTATCTCTGAGTTTTAGCAGGACAGTAATGGGATTCCACTACAGGGATGGAATTAATGTGGGCCTGAACTTCCTTTGTCTTAACTTCATCCATCTTATTTTTTGCATGTTTCCCCCTCCCATCAGATCGTGGCGTGCCGGTTAGCTGTTGGTTTTTCATGTGTACATTATACACTGTTTTTTGGCTGATAGCAAGTGTGCCTAAGTAGAATGGCTTGCAAACTCAAACTCTTTGACCCTGAACATTTAAGAAGTATTTGAATGCATTTGCTTGCCGAGAATCAGTGCCTCTTTCTTTAGCAGGGGTCTCAAACCGGTTCCATGGAGGGCCGAGTGTCTGCATGTTTTATTTTCTTCCTGTAAATTGGTCACAGGTTCAAACCTAAATAACCAGATGAGCGTAGACCTAACCAATCAGTGACATAATTAATCAATCAAGTACAAGGTGAGAGTGAAAACCTGCAGACATTCGGCCCTCCGTGGAACCAGTTTGAGACCCCTGTTCTTTAGTGTGGCACTCTGTGTTCATGGCTATGTAGTCATATTTTCGATCCTGATTAAGTTAATAGGTAGTAGTTTTCAAAACATATCAATAGTTCATCATTTGTTACATTCTTCACGCAGTTGAATTTGCAAGAGGTGGCACAGTTCTTGTGCACAATCTTCCCTTATGAAATGTATTTAATTAGTATAATCGGATAATAAAGAACAATTCGTTTTTTTTTAGCAAGGCTAACGTGATGCTAATCAATCTTACGCTTGCTAGCTAACTACAGAAGTAGGGCTGGACTAGCGCTGACGCTAACTATCGCTAATGGTAACTAGCTCTAATGTTAACCTTTTGACATTGTTACTTTGCTAGCTAGGGGCTTATCATATTGATGAAGCCGATTTTTCTACTTAGATAGCAGAAAATTGCTGAAGGGTTAGGAGTAGAGCTAGATGTTATAGCTACTTACACCACATCTTCGTGGCTATCTGAGGGCTGAAACTCTTTATCAGATGAATTACTGTCATCATTGAACAAAGATGTGAGAACTTCGTTTACTTTTTTCGGACTTTGTTTCTTTTATGTCATTATTGCTGCCTACACTAGATAGCCTGGGTTCTGATTGGTGCATTTGTATTTTTTGCAGGCTTGTGATTGGGTTGCAGACTTTATAGCACCAAGTTGAAATGGGATTATGCAGATTGAACTTTATAGTTTTACAAAAATGTCAGATAGAACCTTCTAGTTCCACTTTTAAATGTGAATACATTTTGGTGCGCAGAAATTCCTCACAACTAAAACAAAAGCACAAATGAATGTGTCTGTGTGCATACTTGTGAATGCTTGCATGTATTGTGTGTGCGTATCTCTCCCTTAATGACCTACACAGGGCCTCACAGCTCTCTCCACACAGCTTCCTGTGTAATTATTCCTAGAGATGAGAAGGTGGCCATTTCAACCTTTTCTGCACTTTAAGTCTGGCTGTAAAACACTTTTAAAGTGTGGGTGTGCTTAATCCCTTGTGCTTCAGGGAGAAAAACATCTCTGGAATAAGATGGCGTGTCCTATATCAAAGTCCTAAGGCAGCTCTGCACCCAGGGAACACTTTTATTGTTTGTTCTTAAAGGAGGTCTGCATCAGTCCAGGACAAGCAACACTGGACTAACTTAGCTACTGTTTGAATGGACCCATTTCCTGTTCAAACACAAAATGGATCCTGATTGAGTTCTAAGACTGGTACAGTACAATGGTACAAAATCCTTGTGTACAGCAAATATACACACACACACACACACAGAGGTAGACACACGCACATCAATCTTATGTGCACAGTAATAATGTGAGAGCCTATTCAGTCCAGAACCATGTTGTCTTTGCAACAGCTGACGACATACTCTGGGGGCTGAGGAGGGGCTCTGTTGACATGGCTGACAGAGGGGAAGGGTTGGGTCCCCTAAATGCTAACCTATCCCCATTATCCAGTCTGAACAGCCTTGTACAGGATGTCCTGCCTGTCATCCTGCTGCTTAGCAACACTGGGAGGCAGATCGCTCTACAGACACTACTGGGAGACAGACCGCTCTACAAACACCACTGGGAGACAGACCGCTCTACAGACACCACTGGGAGACAGACCGCTCTACAGACACCATGCACAGCTCAGCAACACTGGGAGACAGACCGCTCTACAGACACCACTGGGAGACAGACCGCTCTACAGAAAGGGTTTCTGATTGATATGGCTGTTCTACAGTGAGCTCTCTGTTAAAGAGGTCCAGCACAAAGCACGGGAACACAGAACAATGACACAGTCATCCATCCACACACACACACACATACGTGTACATCTTGTCCTACACATGAAAGTGGATCACAGAGACACACACACACACACACGCACACATGTTGGTCTTGTAATACCTGAGACCTAACCGTGACCCAGAAACCCATGTAACATATTCCTTAGCCCCACACTGAATTAACCTAGCAATTTATTAATTCTGTTTTCCACAAAATTGGATTACATTTATTTCATTTCACTGGAACAAAAGAGTTTGCAAAAGAAAATGACAATAATTAGGATATAAAATACGACATTTACACTATAAACTTTCAGTAAAACAATATCAAAACATTGTGGAGACAAAGGATGCACGGTCAAAAACTGTGTATTTCAGTGACAGTAATTGGTCACTGTCTGAGGTGTTCCTCCAGTATGAGAACATGAAGAGTACCCTGGAGTACCCTGGAGTACCCTGGAGGGCATTTGATGTGTGATGTGGTGGTTCTCCCATTGTGTGCATGTAGAATGAGGAGCTGTTGAAGAAGTGTGCTCAGGAGTATCTGGCCAGAGTCAAGCAAGAGGAGCAGAGATATCAGACACTCAAACTCCACAGACACACACACACACACAAGCACAAAGAAACCGGGTGTGTCAGATCATATTTCGGTTCTCTTTTCTCAGAAATATCAATTACATTTTTCTGTCAAATTAGCCTTCTGTGGGTGTCTACACAAGCCCAGATGTCTAACCAGAATCTTTTGAGAGGTTCTGTGGGTGTCTAGTGGGTAGTCTTTTTGACAAGTCCAGATGTCTAACAAGAGTTTTCTGAGAGTAGAGTAGGACAACCGTTCGTCTTTAGACCACACCTCCATGTGCAGCCTAGCAACCATAAACAAAGCAAAACCCAGACCAGAGTAGACGAAATGATAGAGATGGGTGTGGGGAAACTGTGGCGTGTCTACTTTCCAATTTTTACATTTCCAAGCAATAAATAACCAGCTAATCAAAGCAATATTCTAAAGCAAATCCTCAGAAACCCTCATCTGACATCTAATCCAGTCAGACTATTACAGCTGGTGCCTGTAGATACTTGCCAGAGGTACAATAGTTAAGAAGACTATCATGATCCCTCTAGACTGAATATTCTTTCTGTCAATGTTTTATTTATGACAGTGACCCAGAAGCACATGGCACCATGTGACTTGCTACTGTTCAGGAAGAGGGGGCTTGTTATTCTCAACAGAAAGGAGAAGTAGCATATTGGGGTCGTAGAATGCCATCTTCTGACTGCATTGTGTCTTATTGTAGAATAACGAATCTGGTCAGAGACAGAAGTTTGACATTTTAATAGTCTGTCCACAAAACTCTCCACATGGTCTGTCTGTTTCACTCTTGCTGGTTTGATGTGTCATATGTGTGTTTGTGTGAGAGATACAGAGGATAGTCATCTTACCAGTGTGGGCGGAGTTATCCAGCAGTGTCAGGTCATTTAGCAGTCCAGGAGATTCCGCCTCGGGAGTCTCAAAGTTCCCCTCTGAGTCCGAACTAGAGAGACAAATAGAGACAGGGAGAGACAAATAGAGACAGGGAGAGACAAATAGAGACAGGGAGAGACAAATAGAGACATGGAGAGAAGAGAGAGAGAAGAGATTAGAGGTGTCTACAGGTCCCCATGGTTGGGGTGGTGTAAACTGACCTGCATGGTCACATGTATTTCCTGGGCTGTCTGGCCATGATGCTACATCCTGTCTATGAGGTCCACCCCCGTTGTGTTGGTAACCACCTGCTAACGGCTCCCTCTACAGCCTGCCAAGACGTTCTAAATGAGAAGGGCAGAGAACCCTGCCTGGCCATCTGCATCCACTAGCCTGTCTGCTCATTCAGCTAACAGTCCTCAGCACACAGACTCTCTGTCTCTCTCTCACACACACACACACACACAAAGTCTCAGGGTCTGCTCCCTCAGCTGCCCAAACACCCGGCCTAGATTTATTTCCTAGCTGTACTCCTGTGTGTGTGTGTGTGTGTGTATGCGTGTGTGCTTGTGTATTCCCAGGCACTTAAATTAACATCAAACCGTCTACTCACTAATGAAAAACAGCTCAGGGGAACAGACACAGGCCTCAGAAATACAGACAGCCCTTGCTCCCCCTTTACTCACTATCACATCTGAACCGTACACACTGTAGATAATCCACCATAATAGTCACACACACAAAATGTCCTTTAAGCTGCGCTCTTGGAAGGTTACTTGGAAACTGGAAGCTAGCACCAAAAAATTCTAAATCTTTAAAACAGCCAGCCTCCCAACCGACACTCCTCTCAAACCTTCCATCAAGTTCTTTCAAACCCTCAGTCCCCATACAAAAAGCAGACAAATGATCCTGGGTATCTGTGGTTTTAAAAGAAAGCATAGTAAAGAAAGAATAGTAGGAACACTACCATAAGAAGGAAGTCAGTCTGGCTAACATTGTCTTTTAGACAACAAAACATCCTCTAGTCACTGTAACAGACACAGACCATAACTTCCTCTTAGCACTGTTACAGACACAGACCATAACATCCTCTCGTCACTGTTACAGATACAGACCATAACATCCTCTAGTCACTGGTACAGACCAATGTCACAACATAACATACAAGTCACTGTTACAGACACTGTCACAACACAGCATCCTACTGTCCTACAAAATGAAGGAACAAACCACAACCTTCCACATTATCTACCTCTTTCTTTCTCCTTTCTCTCCCTCTCCTCTCGCATCTCCACCTAAATGTTTCGACATAGGCCAGATTTGTTGACATTTCCACATAAAGAAGCACCTCTCTCTCTCTCCTGCCAGGTGGATCCTGCTCCACAGTGATCTCTTTCGACATGTACACACACAATCCCTCCTACTGTAGATTTCCTGGTCCCTCTGACATGACGTTAAGGCATCATACACACACCTGCAGGCTACTCACTTTTCCCCTTCCTCCCTTGATCTGGGCGCTCCCTCCTCCTCTCCACCCCCCCGTACAGCTGACCAGGTCCATTTAGCCCACTGGACCGGAGACAGCAGAGATCCCCAGGACATGTCACCAGAGACAACCCCCTGGGTCAGGTTTTAGTCCTCCGATGGTAATCCTGGTTTCAGTGGTCTGGTCCGTTCTGCTACAGTCCCGTTCTCTTCGTCTGGCGCAAGTGTTCTCCTAGTTCGGTTGATTCTCTGGTCGCGGTATCAGCATCAACACACAAAAGGAGGAGGCGGAGGAGGAGTGACTCACCACAGTCTGTTTACCTCTGTCTCTCCTTCAACGCTCTGACTCTCTCTCTCTCCCTGTCCCTTCTTCAATGCTCTCTCTCTCACTCCCTGTCTCTCCTTCACCGCTCTCACTCTCTCTCACTCTCTCTCTCTCTGTTTACTGGGTTCTCTGTTTTTCTCTCTGAGAGGAAGTTTTTTTTCATGGCATCTCTTGTCTCTCAACTATCTTCACTTCCTCGTCCTGCTTTCATTTCCCATCATGCTCTTCTGAACTGTAGATTCCGGAACCAACCGTGAAAGGGGCTAAGGAATCTGAGATGGCGATGTAAATGTCATGGAAGTTTATAGATTTCTGTAGCATCAGTCACCTCTTCTCCCTCTGTTTTGTCCCTGCCTTGCTCTCTCCCTCTCTCTACCTCTTAGTGTCCTCCTCCTGGACTGAATGCCAGAGCAGTGATCAGCTGGCTCCAGACAGCACCCTCTCTCCCCACATCCACCCTTGTTCTATTTCCTTCCCATCCACAGAGTTCCCCTAAGCCACACCCCCACCCGACTCTCAAGCTGCTCTATTGTGATAGAGGAAGGGGGCAGGTTGTGAGAAGGAAACAGAAGGAGGTTGGAGGGAAGCGGGGGGGGGGGGGCGGTTGTTGTGGCAAGAACGGTACAAGTTTCCTGTTTCAAAATAGTAGTTGGACAACTTTTGAGAGTTGCTTGACTGTTTAGACAGAGTGCTAGATTATTAGTGTCCTGAGGAGCAGGGGTGGGAGGTACGCGGGGAGGACACACCTCCCACAAGGAGTTTGCAGACCCTACAAGACATAATAAAAGCCCTCATACAGAACTGGAGATTAGACATGACATTTTGTATTTCAGACCAAGAAAAGATGTAGATGCACCGATGATCAACTGTTAGCATCAAACCTCCATCCCTCTATGAGACCGTCCGGGAACTGGACGGCTGTGGAAGGCTTTGGTTAGTCAACCATGTGGAAACCCTCCAGTGGTTGCACACATAGAAAAATGCATACACCCACATGCCTTATGACGGCTTACATAACTATCAAAACACACACAGAGACCAGACACATTAACATACAGCACTGAGCACCAAATGCAATAACACCACGCTGACTAACAAGCGTTCCACTGAAACACTCTCTTTGTCTAACTAGGCCCAACCAAATGAATTGAGTTATGTCAGAAACATCAACCAAGACTAATCTAATAACCATGTTCTACTTTAGAGAATGGATAGATGGGAAACCCAAGGAAGCTCCCTGTCCCTCTATAGTGTCCTCCTTCATACGGGATCAACGAGCTGGTTTACACACAATGACACACAGATCAACCTGGCTCCGCCTCGATCCCTGGTTCTCCTACAGAACACCCACCACACCGGCTACTGTAACCCTGGGAGGGCAAAGTGTGGGCTGGGTATACATGTTGGTAGGAATGTGTATGTCAGGGATGCCTGACAGAGCTTCGGTCTAGTGAGGTTGGCAGGCAGAAGTCTCGTCCCTGTTCACCACGGGGACAACCTCTTTCTACGGCAACCCTAGGTAGACCTGGGTCCATCCACTCCTCCCCAGGTGGTCACGTTTCGAATCAGGACGTCAGGATATGTCCGTGTGGTTTCATCAGGCTGTACCAGCACAACACACTATGTAAACAGGCAAACTGAAGTACACACACAGACACACACACACAAATGCACAAACACTCAGATACACACACACACAGAGGAAAGAGAGGAAGGTACAAAGAAGAGACAGAAAGAGAGAATAATAAGGTGTTATGTAACTCCGCTCCCAGAAATAGGTCAGCACGCATGGAACAGTGGCAGAGCCACAGACACACAGCCGTGCTCCAGTATAGAATCCCTCACCCATACTTCTAGACCCACACAGACACACAGCCGTGCTCCAGTATAGAATCCCTCACCCATACTTCTAGACCCACACAGACACACAGCCGTGCTCCAGTACAGAATCCCTCACCCATACTTCTATACCCACACAGCCGTGCTCCAGTATGGAATCCCACACCCATACTTTTATACCAACACAGCTGTGCTCCAGTATAGAATCTAAACCAAACAGAGGTAAATAAGGATATCATAATTGTACCAGACATAGTAGCCATTCATAGGCTGACTAATCACAGAGGGCCACGTCTCCTGTCTTCGTCCGGACGAGAACACATCCCAACACAGTCAAGTAGCAGGGCACTGTGTGTTTCTAGATACTGCTGTTTCAGCTGCCATGGTAGCCCAAGCTGTTTACAGAAGGATGTGAAGTCTTTAATCACAAGTGTCCATACATTCAGGGATATTTGATTTATTTGATTTGAAAATGTACATTCCATTGGTGAATGTTAAATGTGTGGATGTGTGTCTGTGCAGATGTTTGAATGAAATGAATAACTGTGAAATACACATCGGCACATACACTCAGTTGGCCTATCATCCTACTTCATCCAATTAAGCGTTGATGGAAAGTCACAGATGTATGCGTGTGGTGAGGAACTAAATATAACTGGTATGATGAACATTCATAGTGTATTAATATGATACCATATGAGGTCATTGATCATGCAGGGACACACATGGTGATTACCAAAAGCATTTCAATCCTCCCATGACAGAGCTGTAAATGAATCTGTACTATAATAACAGGGATGCCTGCTTAAGCATTGACACTGAAAACAAAAACAGGTTCAATACTCCCATCTGGTGGTCAGTAAGTAAACCAGACCATTTCTTCACATGCCTAAAAAAGTGCTAGTGAACCACAGTCAAAACACAACACAAACTAACCATAATAAATCATAGTGGCACCCAAGGCCCAGACCGGCTCTGCTTTATGCAGTAGTAGTGCCCCATCTAGTGGTCATCTGTGGTCATCTGTGGTCTCAACTCAGACGCTGTCTCACTGTCAGGTAGGACATGCTTGTTTGAGGGCACTCACCATGTCAGTGTCTTTCATTCCCCCTCTGTCTATTTCACAACCTCTGCCAATGTTCATGGAATTCAATACATTTGTTAACATTGTCGAATCAAGTAAAAAAAAAAGGAAAAAGGCTTTTTGAATGTTTAAATAAAAGCTAATGATTTAAAAATATTCAAATAATTTACGAGATTCATCTCTATGTTGTCTATTTCTGTCCTAGTTATGTTGTCTGCTTCTGTCCTACGCATGTTGTCTGTCTCTGTCCTTCTCACTTTTTCTATCTCTGTCCTACTCATGTTATCTGTCTTTGTCCTAGTAATGTAGGCTGTCTCTGTCCTACGCATATTATCTGTCTTTGTTCTAGTAATGTTGTCATGTACTAGAAATACAGTTAAAATACAGCCAATATACAGTTCTAATACTTAATGCAGCAATAGTTTTACCCCATTACTTCCATACTTGTGTTTGTATGTATGTGTACTGTGTATAGAGCTAGAACATCATCATTACAGTTGATTAAACATGAACGCTTATAAAGAAGAGAAAGTGCTGTACAGCGATGATCAGCACAGTTACAGTAACCAGGCCAGCTGACATTACAGCATCACTCTAGGGATGTAGTCTGACGTGCATTACATCATCTTGTTTCACTGAATCGGTTCTAGTAAGACACACAGAGAGAAGACAATGAGGGGGAGACGGAGAGACAGAAATACATTAAGGGGGAGACAGAGAGAGAGAAATACATTAAGAGGGAGACAGAGAGAGAGAAATACATTAAGGGGGAGACAGAGAGAGAGAAATACATTAAGGGGGAGACAGAGAGAGAGAAATACATTAAGGGGGAGAGACAGAAATACATTAAGAGGGAGACAGAGAGAGAGAAATACAATGAAGGGGA
>JACXGK010006651.1:15795-28199 GCA_016801125.1 Novumbra hubbsi
GGGGAGACAGAGAGAGAGAAAGACAATGAAGGGGAGACAGAGAGAGAGAAAGACAATGAAGGGGAGACAGAGAGAGAGAAAGACAATGAAGGGGAGACAGAGAGAGAGAAAGACAATGAAGGGGAGACAGAGAGAGAGAAAGACAATGAAGGGGAGACAGAGAGAGAGAAAGACAATGAAGGGGAGACAGAGAGAGAGAGAGAAAGACAATGAAGGGGAGACAGAGAGAGAGAGAAAGACAATGAAGGGGAGAGATCTAGACAGAGTGAGTGATAGTGGATTAAGACAAATAGAAATAACGACAGGAATGGAGGACGATAATATAGACTATTATAGTACTATTGTTTCAATACTTAATAAACATATTGGAATATTTGCAGTAGTTTAAGTCATACATTGTTATAAACAGGGTGGAATACACAGGCACACAAATGTAAGGATATTTTCCTACACATGAAGCTCCAGATATGTTTTATTGAATATCTATTGTGGAATATACGAACTATGTTGGATGTATGTGGAGATATGTTTTTTTTTTTTTTTTTTTATATGCTGTGTTTCATTCATGTTGCAATATACTATGTTGAATGTATGTTAGAATATGTTGTGTTGGATGTTTGATGGGATATGTTGTGTTGGAAGTATGTTAGGTTATGTTGTGTTCCATTATGTTTGGTTTAATGTATTGTATAGAGTTGTCTATCACAGTTAAACATGCAGATTCTGCTACTGGAAATGAATGAGGTGGGAGGACAGAAGGACTGAGGGACACACCAGGCTGTTGTGGGTGATAATACAGGGACACAAAGGATTCATAATGTCTTAAACAATGGGGCGTTCACATGGCACACATGCCACACGCACAGTATGTTTCCCACCATGGTGACTTTCCAGGACTATTCTCCATGTGCCCATGTAGTGCTGCAGCAGTGGGTTACATTATGGCCTGATGGCTTTTTCAGCTAAAACTTTCCCCAAGCTGTCTCTGTCACATGAAGGATGAGAGAGAAGACTAAAAAAGTCAGGAGAGAGCATAAGGCCAAAGATTGACCATTCTCCTACTGTCCGTAAAACCTCCAAATGCAGATCACTGTCAACTGACAAAAACAATGGAAGAGATGCAGGAGAGCTGGTGATGGAGGAGGTATAAAGGAATGGAGGAGAAGAAGTGAGCGAGTAGGGATGAAGGAATGGAGGAGAAGTAGTGAGGGAGTAGGGATGAAGGAATGGAGGAGAAGTAGTGAGGGAGTAGGGATGAAGGAATGGAGGAGAAGTAGTGAGGGAGTAGGGATGAAGGAATGGAGGAGAAGTAGTGGGGGAGTAGGGATGAAGGAATGGAGGAGAAGTAGTGAGGGAGTAGGGATGAAGGAATGGAGAAGTAGTGAGGGAGTAGGGATGAAGGAATGGAGGAGAAGTAGTGAGGGAGTAGCGATGAAGGAATGGAGGAGATGTAGTGAGGGAGTAGCGATGAAGGAATGGAGGAGATGTAGTGAGGGAGTAGGGATGAAGGAATGGGAACTGAGTTGTACTGAGCTGTTTCACGTCAGATTTTTTTTTTATTTTGCTAAAAATAGATCAGAGAAGGAAAGACACAATCTTATATGGCTACAGAACATCTTATCACTGCCACTGTCACACACAAACACATACACACGTTCTGGAAACAGTTTAAAAACACACTGTTCACCCCACATCACACATGGAGGCCTGAGTGTTTAGTGAAGCGGGTTATGTCCGCAGGCTTTACTGGGACTCTCTGAGGGTGACAGCTAACAGAGCCACTTAGGTAGGGCTTCAGGTTTCGCCCAACTTTTGGTTAGTTATTGTTGATTGGAATGACCTCCAGGGCAGATCATGGATACCACTTCCACAAACAGCCGGAGGCACAGCTGAGTCACCATGACAACAGGAAGCATCATGATGTGACAGCGTATGAGTGGGAATGATATCAGCAAATGGAGAGAAAGTGATCCGGTTTAAAAGGCTTAGCCATGCAATAACATGAAAAGGATCCCTTGGGACCAACTGAGATGAGTGGACTGACTTTCTGATAGCATGGAGCAGAGAAACAGAGAGGGAGAGATGGAGAGGTGAGGTTTAGACTGTGGTGGTCTGTGTTTCGCATTAACATGTATTTTTATTGTATTTAGCTACCTTTCATTAGCCAGTAAAGTGCACTACAAAAGGAAGTACTTACTTTAGACTTATGTAGGACTCTAAACTGAAGAACACGGTAGAGTAGTGCTCTACACACTGTATTGATATTCAAATATGAATTTGCATATGACCCATCCCATTCTTACTCCCATATCTTACTTCGTGCCACCATTAGATGCCAAGTATAGACCATATTGTGTTCCCTACACGTTACAAAAAATATACAATAAAAGCACTAAACATAAACGTTTAGTTCACAGACCTAGTGTATGTAGAGAGATTTCTTATTTTTTCTTAAATATAAATCCCCATGATTAAGATCAAGAACATTGTAGCAAATGCTACAGTACTGGCTGTAAAAACACCAGACTAAACATTATAATATATTGCAAGGATGCAGTTCGTTGACTCTCTGGGATTAATCTGACTGATGAGTGGACTTCCAACAGACTGCTAATAGAGCAGCTGTGCTGACAGACACTACACATTAACAGCAGACCTCATCGCGTCTCGCTTGTTACATCATTGGTCATCACATTACAGCCTGTCTACTAATGGCTGGGACCTTCTCTCCTCCCTCAACCAGTTTTCCAACTTTTCTCTCTGTGACCAAATCATTTGAATCAATTCTACTGTGTGTATATTATGCTTTGATAGTGTCGGATTCTGCTAAGTACTTTGTTGCTGTTAATGCAGAGAGATCAGTTCATAGGGAAGATTACCAAGTTGTATGACACAACATTTTGCACTGGAAAACTAAACCCCTTACCCAGAAAGAAAACAACCAATAACATGTACATGCAAACACACACACAGACTCAGACTCAAACACAAAGCAAATGTGATTAGTGATTTTTTTACTTACATGCTGCTCTTCTTTCTGGGGGAGCCAAAAGAGTACTTCCTGTTGTGACTGACGGAGCCCCCCATGGCAGCGCTTGCAGTGTTGTGTCCTATCCCAAGCAACCAGCAAGTGTCTCTTTACGTTTCTCCTCTCCCAGAACAGTAGTCTCCGTGATGAGGGCACCACCACTATAGCATCATCTCATCTCACAGACTCGCTCCTCTCAGTCTCTCTCCTCTCTCTTAACATCTCCTACTCCTGGTGTTGTATCTAGGCTGAATGTGGAGCAGCTAAGGAGCCCTGATCACATGTCAGCTGCTCCACCAGTCCCTGCCGCCGTCGATCTGCCAACCCTCCCCTTTTCACCTTCAATCCCTTACTCGCTCTCCTTCACCTCCCCTCCTCTCCCAATCCTTTACTCCATCCCCTTCACCTCCCCTCCCCTCTCACATTGTAGCTCCCTCTCATCTCGTCAAGACCACTTTACTGGTAGGGCGTTATAATTGGACGAGGTCCTCTAGAGACAGTTAGTCAGGATAGAAAAGGACGAGGGGAGGGGCCAGCCTGGAAGGGGTAAGGGTATTGTTCCAGAGGGAGACTCAGCCCTTTTGTTACTCAGCTAAACAGGCAGAGGGACGGCTGGAAGAGGGATGATGGGAAGAAAGAGAGCTATTGTGGTTAGGACACATTGTACCTGCTACCCCCCCCCACCACACACACACACACACACACACACAACAACCCCCCATGGGGAATACAATGCTGAGTGAACACACAACCCTGCTTCATGCCTCCACCAGACGCTCTCTGAAGACAGCATAATGCTTTGTTGTGTTCTGTGTGCTGAGATGTGTGTCAAACATTTCCAGCCCACTCCAGTTGATCACATGACAGTCTCAAGTGTAAAATTGCACAGGAAATGTGAACAGACATTCTGACAAAGAAACAATGAAATAAATAAAAACTTGGGACAAAAAACTAAACATGAACGGTTTATTTATGGCATAAATAATATTTATAAACAAATGTAATTCAAGCAATATAATACATTATTACAAGCAAGCTAGGAGTTTGTGGCAAAAAAAACAAATATATTTTCATTCAAAGTCACCAACACTGGCGCACGTCAACCAAGTCTTTCTTGAATGGTACATGTCTGTGTTTATGCTGACTTTCAAATGGTGCATGTCTGTGTTTATGCTGACTTTTAAATGGTGCATGTCTGTGTTTATGCTGACTTTGAATTAAGTCTATTTGAATGGTGCATGTCTGTGTAGTCTACGTGAATGAAAATACTAAGTATACAACTTAGATATCCTGTTTGGTTTTGCCTTCAGATATTTCTTTGCATAAACAACAATGTCAAAAGTTGTGTCAAACACATGATATTATAATTAAACAAAAAACACAGAAACAAAGGTTTAACGCATTATGTTGCTATATATTGCATGACATCCTGATAATCTTTCTGTATCTAGTACTATAATCTGATAATCATAGCACTATTAATGAAAAACATTTAAGTCTGTAAAAAAACTATTCTGCAGATCATATCATTAACTAATAAAGCAAACCTGTCAGCTACATGAAATGTTGTTAAAAAGATTGTCAACTTTATCTTAGCCTTTTACGTCAGGATGCATGACAAGGTTAGGAGGTGTTGCCTAACAAGACCAGAGACATCTTACACAGAACATCATGGACAGGACGTCAGTTGCCTAATTAGACCCTTCTCTTCTGTGAATGTACAATAGGAAAATGAAGAGCAACTGTTATGTCAGTTCAAACATATTGTGTCAGTTCAATTTTCACAAGAATTTAAATACAAATATGTAGCTGTCTGTAGTCAGTTAAGATAGTGACATCATCATAATATAACAGTTCACTGACATTATGGGAGATCAATTTATGATAACACTTCACAGACTGGTGATATTTAGTACTCGTAAAGCTTGCTGAGTCAGAATGGGTTAAATGTGTTTATACCCTTTCTGAAGTTTATTTTATTATTTAAATCTAAAGCAGCACTAGTGTTTCCCTTTTGGTAATGCAGGTACCTTTTAAAAACACGCACTAAAAACAAAGTAAAGCAATTATTGTCCTGCATAAATGACCATCATTGTCGTCTATGGATTATGATGTATTAAGCCTAAGGCAGAGGAGAAAGAAAAAGTGATAGAAACAACAAAAATCAAGCTGGATGACTAGCTAGAAACTCAGGTTAATCACACAGCCGCAGATTGAATTCCCTGCAGCAGAAGGATCCAGTCCAGGTCATTCAGTGGCTCCATGAGACAGGAGGACAATGACTGGTTTCAGTCGGTCCTCAACATCACTGCAGATGTGGTCAGAGGATAGGAGATGAGCTCAGTCACTTCTCTAAGGGTACTCCGGGGATCTTCAGGTTAACTGGTGAACGGTGGGATATCCCGTCACACATCCAGACCTGATTTGTCCAAAAAGGTGCTTAGACACAAGGCATGCTGGGAGTGGAACTGTGACTATCTATGATCTATCATTTGTTGCTTTTCATAAAAAGATGAAAAGAATAGGAATAACTCTCAGTGGACATATAAAATCTCTTATAGCGCTCTTCTTGTCTATATCGCGTTCATAACCATCTGTCTATGAACCCTAAACAGCCTTTAAAGGAGAATCTGCATTGACCTTCTGTTGTTCTTCAGCCTTTTTCACTGTCTGTGTTAGTGGCCCTTAATACTGCTGTGGTTGCTCAAAGGCCACTCCCAGTTTGTCGTAGATCTCCTTCAGCAGCAGCAGTGCTGTGTCCTCAGACTCCCTACAGACACACAGACACACACACACGAGAGACACGAGACGTATGAACATCAGAAACACGACACACACAGCCACCTCTTAGCCTTTTGGGGGCCCCGCACAGGATCCGGTTGGCAGGCTTCCTACCTTGCAGAAAAACATTTTAGAGGCCTCCACTCAGGACGGCAGAGAGACATTTGCTTTTGACAATTATGCAAATGTTTCCATTGGGTTTAGAGAAGGGCAGAGATGAATGCTCTCCTTTGAAAATCAGTCATGCCATTCCACAACTTCTGCAATGACTCATTTGCCATTTTACCGAGTTAAAATTACTCAAAAATGACTAAATCGAATCCTGGGACAGTGGGTAAGTGCCCCGGGCGTTTGGTGAATGTTCTACTAAATAAAATGGACGTATCTGATGAAAATGTTGAAATTGCTCCCAGTATATTCTACTCAGTATTTGTAAGATGGAGTAATTATACATATTCAAATAAAACAGTGGGGTTTAGGGGCTCCAGGCAGCTGCCTATACACAGACACACCACAGACACACCACAGACACACCACAGACACACCACAGACACACCACAGACACACCACAGACACACCACAGACACACCACAGACACACCACAGACACACCACAGACACACCACAGACACACCACAGACACACCACAGACACACCACAGACACACCACAGACACACCACAGAAACACCACAGACACACCACAGAAACTGACCAGTAGCAGAGATGGGACTGGATGGCAAACAGGTATTCGTTGAAGCTCTCAATAGGAGCCTCCTGCAGGACGTAGTCTATCCTCCGCCCGCCATTCAGCATGCCCACCTGCACCTGAGGCCCCTCCCCCTCTTCAGCCGACCCTGGGGACTCCAGATGTTCACCAACACCTGCAAGGTCAGAGATGGACCAATCACACCACAGCAGAGGTGCCCAGGCCTGATCCAGAATCAACCCAGACTCCACATAGCCTTCCACTTGGCTGGTGGAAATATCCACTATTTCACACAGCTACACATATCTGGTCCTGCCAGCTCTGCAGATGATGAAGCTAAGGATTATGTCTTAGCAGAACAGGTTGACTAATAGATGTTGAAGGGGAAACACATTTTTTTTTTATAAAAACCAAACTTGCAAGCACAAGATATACTGAGATGGAGTCCTGCGAGATTCACACAGAATCTACCCAAGTGGACTATTTTACAGCGATGTAGCCATGGGACCGAGACAGGGAAGAGGTTTTACATCAAGCATCAAGACCCTAAAGGCCCCCAGAGACAATGGGCACCTAGCAGGATGGACCATTCATTACCAATGAAGCACTGGTGGTTGCGGAAAAAAGACAGTAAATCTGTTAGCCTGCATGTAGACTACTACAGAAGGATCAACTAGAGAGCACACGTGTTCCAATGGACAGCCAACTGTAAAAGCCATCCTCTGTGGGCTTTCTGACATGCTCTGCAGTTGGGCAAACCACTTTGTGCATCTCATAAGGCTGAATCTACCTTTAAAACAGGCTAGCATGCCAGAGTGGGATGAATGCTAAAGTGGCTTATGCATTTTTCAATGAACGGCTTGAGTGGAGGGAACAAGTACAATCAGAGATGAATTACACAGACGCAACATTGAGGAACAACAACACTTGCTCATAAGCTTCTTCACTTCTCCTCAACCTGCAGACCGAAAATCACAAATAAATAACCAATCGACAATGCAATAGGTATCCAATGCATGTTTGACATTTTCAAAAGGATTTAGTATTCAAAGCTCTATAACTTCTGAACCGTTGGACAGATCCACATTCAACTTTGTATGGTGCCTCAAAATGCGCATGTCTTCCAACCAAACACCAGGAAAACAATATGCCCGCTATCAGCCAACATGCTTGCATAATTTCTCCCTGAAAACAAACCCCCCTAGGAGAAGCCTAGTCTGCTGTCGAGAGCTCAGCTACGAGCTAGGTGAGTAGAGTGGGTGTGAGTTAGCCAGACAGCCAATGAGGGCTCGGGAACGAGCCAGGTGAGTGGAGTGGGTGGGAGTTAGCCAGACAGCCAATGAGGGCTCGGGAACGAGCCGGGTGAGTAGAGTGGGTGGGAGTTAGCCAGACAGCCAATGAGGGCTCGGGAACGAGCCAGGTGAGTGGAGTGGGTGGGAGTTAGCCAGTCACAAGATGATGCTTTGAAAGGTTTAAAGAGCTTGACACACCAAAAGTGGAGGGAGGAAAGACATGGCAGAAGAGTGAGATGCTGCATCAAGACAACCATTCCCAGGTAAGATGGATACAGCTCTAGACTTACCCAATTTCTACAGTTGTACCACTGAAATACTCTTGCATCTATTCTGTATGAAAATACCGCTTTAACTAGAAGTCTCTATAATCAGTAGGCTTACAATTAACCTAATCTACGTTAAGAGAGTAAACACTAAACACAATATAGTTTCAGCCCACATGTCTTTTTCTTAAAGGCTGCCATAACTTTCTCTGCCAGAGGAGGTTGCTGAAAGAACACATTTTCTGTTACCGAGGGTCAGGCCCCAATTAGCAATTTAGAATGAATACCATTCATAGTGGATCATTCTAGCCTGCATCTCTCCAGGTATCTTACCTTGGAAGTAATGAACAAACAAAGGGCTTTTGGGCCACCTCAGAATTTTTGTCCACAAATCAGCCCTACTCTCCTCCCTCACGGCAGCACATGCGGTCACTGGGGTCAGGGTAGAGGTAAGGTCACCAGGACAGTGGAGGGAGAGGAGAGGGCAGGAGACGGAAACATGATGAGAGCACAAGGAGGAGGAGACAGGGTTAGAAATGTCAACCAGAACACTCTGACACCGTCCAACATGCCAGGGTTGTAAGTAAAAGTAGTTTCAACTGTGATTTATTAAGCAGCAAAGCACAGCACTGGCAACTTTAAACAAAGAACGGAAACACCAAAATAATGACGAACCTCTAAACTTCAAAACGTGAAGTATATTCTCAGTAAGAATTCATTTTGGGAAGAGCACACCATAATATTATCCAGTTTAAAACGCTTCCCTCCATAGTTCCGGTCAAGGAAAATGTACTGGTGTAGGCAAAGTACACCAATGAACAGAACATACTGTTCTGTAACATTAACTACACACATACTCTAATGTCTGCTTCCAAGGTCATACAACGGCTTCATAAAACACAAAACAGTGTATCAAGTCATTATTTTCAAGACAGGGCCTGTGGTAATGACATTTAATGATCCGTTTACAGCTTTTCACTTTGTGCTACAACATGAAGGCTGAACTCTGAAGCACAGACGTGCACCTTTCACACTGACTGTTGCTAGAAGACATGAACTCCACGGACCGGCTCGAGGTCCCCCGGAGAATAACAGAATAACCGTGCCACCTCCCACAATACCTTTTGGGTCAGACACAAAACATTAAACTCCACTAGGGTACACTAAGTGTGACCAGACCAAGAAAAACAAATAAAACAACCTGAAGTTTCTACAAAAGAGCTGCCTCTTCTAAGTAAACTGAACAGTAAGAAATGTGTCCACAAACAAAGTCACCAAAAATAGGATCCTCTCATGTTACTGGGTGAGGATGGCTACTGGGGTTGTAGTGCTGTTGCATTAACTCTAAAAAAATTACTTCTAAGATTTATTTAAAATGAGAGCATCCTGTGTCAGCATAATCCGGACGTCTAGCTTGTTTCTCTTGGTGGATTAAGATGGAACGTGAGGCTGTCTAGTCTGGGATTCTTCTACACAGTTGTTATTGGTTATGTTAAGAGTCTTAGTAATTTGTCAGTGTGTGTGTGTGTGTGTGTGCATTACCCTCTATGTCAATCCTGGACCTTCCTGCTGTAGTTTCTCTCTCCTCCGTCAGGGGCAGAGAAGGGGCAGGCATCCGCACCAAGGACTGCCAGGCAGTACGAAACGAGCCCAGGACGTTATTCTTCAGGTCGGCACTCATCCGTGTCAGACTCTCTTTCAACTCTAGAGAACAAACACAACATGCATCCAGCATGTGGTCACGCCATCGGGCCGTTCAGCTCTACAGGAGGCTGACAAGCAGAGAAACCCTGTAGGAGACGTGTGGATAAACGGCTTGACATCCATACCCAGGTGCATCCTCTTGCGGCCCTTGTGATGGGGGATCAGCATCGGCTCCAAGTCCATCTCAGATACAATCATGGGCTCAATCCGATATGCTACAGGGTCAAACTACAGAGGAAGAGAGGGGACAATCTGAGCGGGGTGGGATATATTGGACAACCACGAGCAGACAGGGATGGGGCGTGTTCCTTGTCTTGAGTCCTCAAGACCATAGTAGACCGTTGTGTCTGAAGTGAGGACAAGCGGTTAGGGATTAGGTGTGAATTATAATCATTCACATTAAAATAATATTTTGTGTCGCACACTTACGGGATGGTATATGTTATAGAAATTCTTGCAGGTGGGGAAAGTGTAGTTTGGGTCAATGCGTTTGAGTCCACGGACGGTCAAGAACATTCCAATGGGAGAACCGAAAGCAAAGAAGGCCTGAGGATGAAAGGCCAACTGGGGATAGTTTATGGACACCTGGTGAGAAACAGAAGGAGAGAGTAAGTGAAATAACATATTACATGTTAAAGGAGGAAATCTATTTAGATTTAGATTTTCCAGTGCAAAATAATAAACCAAAACAGGAACAACAAGGTGATGACAAATAATAATAATAACAGTAAAAATATGCTAAATAATAGTAGCACACTGCTAACAATGGGCCTGCATTAAAGGTGCTACCACAAAACTAGTAGAACAACATATTAATAATGTAGTTGAAAACATTCACTTTGTGATGTGAATGCACAGATGTTTAAATGAAAACCTTTTCTGTCAGCTAGATTTTTACACCTGAAAGATCTTACTCCAGCCTCAATTGGCATTTTTAATTTCTGCTTTAGAAGTGTGAGTCGAAAGTTGATGCTATTTAACCAAAACAGGAACAACAAGGTGATGTCATACAATGTAAGTTGATACATATAAAAGAAAATATTGGACTGTTTGGGAGTTACAGCCAATGTACTATTCATACATTGTACTATGATATGTTGTTTTACATTGGCTTCAAATAATTACTTTGCAATGGTTGTTATGAATGACATCTTATTAGTAAAGTCCTTAGTCCTTAGTTTTGTTAACATAAATCACATAAGCCAATTAGAACTGGATCCATTACAATATGTCAAAGTAGTCATATTCCATGGTTCAACATAATCCAGTGAAAATAAATAAGTCAATAACACACGAGGGAATAATGTTCAAGCATCACAATAACAAAGAAACAATGTTGTGGACCGCAGGACCGCATCAATGAAGTGCAGTGAGGAAAACCGTGGATTGCAGTGAGGAAAACCGTGGATTGCAGTGAGGAAAACCGTTGATTGCTGTGAGGAAAACCGTTGATTGCAGTGAGGAAACCATAAATTGCAGTGAGGAAAACCATGGATTGCAGTGAGGGAAAACCATGAAGTGCAGTGAGGAAAACCATGACGTGCAGTAAGGAAAACCATAAAGTGCAATAAGGAAAACCATAAAGTGCAGTAAGGAAAACCATGAAGTGCAGTAAGGAAAACCATGAAGTGCAGTGAGGAACACCATGAAGGGCAGTGAGGAACACCATGAAGGGCAGTGAGGAACACCATGAAGGGCAGTGAGGAACACAATGAAGGGCAGTGAAGAAAAACCATGAAGTGCAGTGAGGAAAACCATGAAGGGCAGTGAAGAAAAATCATGAAGTGCAGTGAAGAAAAACCATGAAGTGCAGTGAAGAAAAACCATGAAGTGCAGTGAGGAAAACCATGAAGGGCAGTGAGGAACACCATGAAGGGCAGTGAGGAACACCATGAAGGGTAGTGAGGAACACCATGAAGGGCAGTGAAGAAAATCCATGAAGTGCAGTGAGGAAGTATTTGGGCATCTGGATATTAGATTGTAATTTCAGAAATATTGACAGAAAAAGAAGACTGAATTGAAGATATTACAACACTCGACACTCACAAATAATTCATGCAATTAAAAATGCTATTTTCTTGTGCAAAAAAATTTATTACTACAAATATATTACTACATCTCTACCTCATCTCATCAGGTTTTGTCTGAACAAAGTGGGTGGTGACAGGTACGCCAAGATCAAAAGTGAAGTCAATATCATTCCGGTTTTTGTCAGAAACTACAAATGAAAATATAATAACATTTTCAAAACACTGGTAATCTATCTAGGCCTTCTCACCTAATTCTGCCAAGAGCTGAACTCATGGTGAAATCCCTAATACTGTGTCTAACATTATGGTCAGGTCAAGCAAAGACAGACCTAGCAAAGCTGTATCGATACTAGTGTCTAACAGTATGGTCAGGTGAAGCAAAGACAGACCTAGCAAAGCTGTATGGATACTAGTGTCCAACAGTATGGTCAGGTGAAGCAAAGACAGACCTAGCAAAGCTGTATGGATACTAGTGTCCAACAGTATGGTCAGGTGAAGCAAAGACAGACCTAGCAAAGCTGTATCGATACTAGTGTCTAACAGTATGGTCAGGTGAAGCAAAGACAGACCTAGCAAAGCTGTATGGATACTAGTGTC
>JACXGK010006652.1:0-28023 GCA_016801125.1 Novumbra hubbsi
CCCGTGTACCGAACCTCTGCCTGCCATCTCGACCATTGCTTCCGTCTACCGCCCGTCTGTACTACAACCGAGTCTGCCCGTGTACCGAACCTCTGCCTGCCCGACTACGATTACCCCAGCCTGCTGTTCAGCCTTCGGGACCCCTGTCATATCCACCCGTCATCGTCTGCACTTGGGTCCACTCCCTGAGTTGTGACAGGAAGGACATCTCAGCAGCACCTTATAATTTCTTTATTATTAACCTCTATTCAACCAGGAGAGGCTCACTGAGATTATAAATGTCTTTTTCAAGAGTGTCCTGGTGAGGATAAGCAGCAGCAATTTATTATAAAAAAATGACTTTTGTAAGGCGTTCCAAGCCAATGAAGAGTACAGGAAGGCCTTTTCTCCAATTCAGTTCAGGCATGTGGGACAGGATAAAGTCCTGTAAACAAAGAGAGTACTCATTTCTGAATAATAAAAATGTAACAAATTTATATAAAACCAAATAATGTCTTTGAGTAAATAAATATATACCCATGACTGAGCCTACGGATTACTTGAAAGGCCTTCCAACCCCAGCATATAAAGTGCAGTGGGGCGTAAGGGCTTTGCAGTTTCAAATAAATCTCAGTTAATGGTTGTCAATTGATCTCAAAGACGTAGTGGTCACATTTATTTATAAAATGTTGCCATAGTCGAGTATTGTTGTAAAAGCCCCTTTATGGCTTCTAAAGAAAATCAATAATTATTTCAGATAATTCATTTATTTATGTTTTTATATATATTTTTGCCAATGTTTGAATTTGCAATTAAAAGGCACAAGTCTTTGAGATCAATTGACAACGTGGAGCACTGAGATTTATTTTATTTATTAAATATCCAAGATGTTTATAAGAGGTTACAATATCAATCCTATTGCCCTGTCAAGTAATAATAGGTGGGAATTTCAGGGGTCTATCTCTCTGTAGAGTACACCATTTGGTTTGGTTTTGAATTAAGCATCAATTGACAAAAGGTGAATTGCCAGTTCTGAAAAGCTGTTGCAAAAGTAAATAACACCCACTAGGCTTTAATGGTTGTGGCTAGACAATAGCCACTCCTAAATAAAAGACATATGACATGCCGTCTGGAGTTTGACAAACAGCACATAAAGGACTCAGAGAGCATGAGGAAAAAGATTCTCAGAACTATTTAGGCCTGACTGCTAAGCACTACTTCTGGCAAAAACAAGATCACAGTTCTGACAGAGCATAAAAGGGATCTGCTAAGAAAAATACCTAAATATGTTTTGGAACTGTACAAACAAACCGGATCAAAATGGTATTTAAAAAAACATGTTGATATTTTAAAATATATTTATGTTTACTTTAATGGGTGACATTAAAATTCATACTGATCGTGATGAACGAAATATACGAAAGATTAAAATCTTAACTGTACATTGTTCTAATTCGTGGAGCAACAAATGACGTAACAACCAACTTATTGAGGGCTAGATTCATACTCACACAGAAAATCTAAGTAAACAACTAAAATCTCAGGCTGTTCCAACTTGCGTGAATTTCATCACGGCATAATATGACTCAGTAGTGTGTACGGCCCCCATGTGCCTTTACGCACTCCCGACAATGTCTGGGCATGCTCCTGATGAGACGGCGAATAGTGTCCTTGGGGATCTCCTCCCAGATCTGGATCAGTGAGCTCCTGGACAGTCTGTGGTGTACTTGGCATGTTCGGATGTATGAGGTCTCAGAGGTTCTCAATTAGGTTCAGGTCTGGAGAACATGAGGGCCAGTCAATAGCATCAAAGCCTTTGTCATCCAATACCTGCTACACACCCTGGCCTCATGAGACAGGACAAGTTCCTGCATTAGGAGGACCCCAGGGTCCACTGCACCAGCGTATGGTCTGACGATTGGTCTTTCAATTTCAACCCGGTTCCTAACAGCAGTCAGGGTACCGTTGGCTAGCACGTGATGATGAGATGACCACGGCGTCTCACGTCTGTCACGTGTGCTAAGTGTGAACCTGCTCTCATCTGTGAAGAGAAAGAGGCGTCGATGGAGGACCTGCCAATTCTGGGCTTCTCCGGCTACACCAGTAGCCCACTGGAGGTCATTTTGTAATGCTCTGGCAGTGCCCATCCTGTTCCTCCTCACACAAAGTAGCAGGTACCGGACCTGCTGCGGGGACTTGAGTACTGGGAGACACAGCTAACCTTCTTGCGATGGTTGTGCCACCCTGAAGGAGCAGGACTACCTGTGCAACCTGAACACGCTGTGGGTACCGCCTCATGCTACCAGTAGCATCACAGACACTAGCAAATCAAAAAATTTGAGAAGAATCAGTCAGGAAGGATAAGGAGAGAGCAATTTTCTGTGGCCACCACCTGCAAACCCATTTCTTTTTTGGGGTTGTCTTGCTGTTGGCTCTCCAGTACACCTGTTATCACTGTCATTTGCACCAAAACACGTGACATTGATTCACAATCGCTTATATTTCCTAACTGGACAGATTAGGAATATCAGAAGTTTAATTTACTTGGTGTTATGCTGTGATTATTACGTGCTCCCTTAGATTTTTTCAAAAGGTATATCTTACCAGGACAACTTGCACTGAATTGTGTAGCAAATCATTGTACCAGTTGCTGTAGAATGTATTTTTGTAAACTCAAAAAGTATTTCGTTTTCACCCTCAAGGACGAGAAACATGATGGGCATGGTTTAGGGTAGTGTTGTTTTCTAAAAAGATACGTATAGCTGCATTTCATTAACCTTATGCATTTCATTTAGCTTTCTGTATGGGAAAGCAATGTGTAAATGCAGCACTTTTAAGTGTTTGTTTTCCCATACAGAACTGCATGAGAGTAAGTTTTAGATAAGTCCTTTTGTTACCTTTTGTTTTGTCACCTTCCCTCAGCAACCCTCTTCTGTTTCTAACTAAAGCATTTCAGATATGTTTCTGCCTCTGCTGTTCAAAACATGATCTTACTCAGCTTTGTGTGGTTAGGTTATGGCTCTCAGCTTTTATATGGATGGCTTTGAACACCGGTTTAATTCTAGGTAGTAGGCCAACAGTCTGACTTGTCAAATAAATCCACATATATCCAAAAAAGATAACACTGCTAATCAGAACTCTGAAATGTTGTCCCAGGTACGTTGCCTTGCAAACGTTTTCAGAAACCTTACCAATCCTCTTCAATATTTTATTTATAACACGCAAAATCATATATTGTAAGGTGACCCTGGTTTCGTAAAAAAACACATTCTGTATATTGCTTGCAGGAATATTCAACCACCACACATTAATATTTGGTAGAGTATACTGATTTTGACACATTTGTTTTGACAGATTTTCTCCAGGTTTTTCAGGTTTGTTGGATGACGCTTGTTGACCACAGTTTTCAAATGCTGCCACAGATTCTCAATGGGATTGAGATCAGGACTTTTGACGTGACCACTTTAGAACAATCACTTTTTGGTTGTTTGTACTTTGTACTACCGAACAGTGAATTTCCTTCCAAGCTTTATTTATTTTGCTAATTGTACTATTTCCCTGTATTATGCTCCACCCATACTTCCAATAGTAAAGTAATTGTGTAAAAGATAGTTATTTAATTGTTGTGAACTGGGAACCTTTATAGCACATGTTTATACATTTTTTTCTTTAAAATATTTTCCAATCCGAAACCTTCAAATGTTTTAAAATATTAAACAGAAAATTCAATGTACCATTTTAACATGAATAACATCAGAGTATTGGCGAGGGATAGAATACCTTTGCAAAATACTGTACATTGATTAGATGCTGGGCACCAGGCTTTTCAGTGCGTGCTCAGTGCCATCCTCCACCTATTTTTTTAACAAACACGATAACCCCTCCCGAAAGTAATCCTACAAACAGTATTGCAAGGTTTCTGAGCAGCTGAATACAGAGTTGCCTACTGTCCATTCGGGTAACCATGATTCCTCCATAACATTTGATATTAAAGCAGCTTTGCGACGCTGGTTGAAATACAATTGCATTGCAAAATTGCATTGCAGCTTTGTATTGGTAGCCAGCAGTACCACCATTGGAGCCATGGAGCACTAGCTACATAGGTGCACAATATAGCATGCGACTAATTTGCCACAGTTGAGTCATATTTACTTGTATTGGTAGCCAGCAGTACCACCATTGGAGCCATGGAGCACTAGCTACATAGGTGCACAATATAGCATGCGACTAATTTGCCACAGTTGAGTCATATTTACTTGTATTGGTAGCCAGCAGTACCACCATTGGAGCCATGGAGCACTAGCTACATAGGTGCACAATATAGCATGCTACTAATTTGCCACAGTTGAGTCATATTTACTTGTATTGGTAGCCAGCAGTACCACCATTGGAGCCATGGAGCACTAGCTACATAGGTGCACAATATAGCATGCTACTAATTTGCCACAGTTGAGTCATATTTACTTGTATTGGTAGCCAGCAGTACCACCATTGGAGCCATGGAGCACTAGCTACATATTTACTTGTAAGTCGGCTGAAATAAGTTTAAGGCATATTTTTTGTTTATTATACAAATAATTAAGTGGGGTTGACCCTCACTTAATGTAATCTCATATATTTATTTATTTATTATTATTACCACCCTAACTCCTCCTACAGTTCTTGC
The DNA here is from genome assembly GCA_016801125.1 of Novumbra hubbsi. NCBI lineage: Eukaryota > Metazoa > Chordata > Actinopteri > Esociformes > Umbridae > Novumbra > Novumbra hubbsi. Next base: position 4,646 of record JACXGK010006652.1, read on the forward strand.
ACTACGGAGACATAACCGGTATCAAAATGTGCGTCTTGTTATTGATTGCATTGCTATTGTTTTGTGAAGGTTTCGTTGCAAGGTTTAGGAAATATATGGCACTTACCTCGTCAAACGTAAGGCTAAAGTTATTTTGCTACCTTTTTGCCAGCTATTCAATCTTTTTCATGCGGGAGCTAGCTATCTAGAATATCGTTTTGATTGAAATACGGAGACATGACAGGTAATAAAATGTGCGACTCCTTTCCAATTGTGTTGCTATTGTTTTGTGAAAGGAGGCCTAAAACCTCAAATCCATGTGGAGCTCCCTTGAGGTTCCATCTGGCCCTAGGTAAGGATTGCATTGGTAAGGTAAGACTGACATGTTGCCTTGCTTTCATGTATTTGTCTTGATTTGCATGGGGCTTTCTCTCACACAGACCCAACTCTATCCAAAATTATTTTTTTAACAAGGAGAACTCAACTCTTTTTAAATACATATTTGATGTTTCTATATTCAATGTTATGCTTACTACTTTTCTTTTTACTCTTGTTGCAATGTTGAGATATGCAAGCAAGCATTTCATTTAAACCCACATTTCGTGCATTCTATCATGTGCACCTGACTCACATTTATTTATTTAAGGGAATGTCTGACTGATAGGTTGTCAAGTTCTTATCTAGGGAAAAGAACTGTCCCATTTCCTGGCCTCTGTTCTTTTCCTCCTGCGGTTGGGAGGGAAGGGAGGATAGAATGAATAAATAAAGGTGGATTGATTTGGAACTCCCCATCTCCATGACAGGATGTGTGAGTGTGGTCGTTCCTTATCACTTCTTATCTCGTCAGGAACCCAACATGAGAATGGGTAGTGTTTGTTGACACTGTCACAGTGGGGCAGATAGCGACAGGAAGTTAGCAACAGTTGCTCTGGGTCAATTGCTCTTTCCAGGAAGTTCTTGTTTTATTGGGGTGACAAATGTTCTAAGGTGATGAAATATCTGACAGGCCACATTGATAGGTGTGAAAGGGTTCACTTGTCTATTATGTATTTTGGGACTGACTCTGATGCTTATCAGCAAATTCTGCAAACCTACCTACCGATATTTTTTGTCCTGGATATCTAAACCGACCCAGTATGTAAGAGTGGGTTTCCCGGATGTAGTCAACAAATGCATTTTAGTTGTTGAATGAATGGTTAGATGATCTTCATGCATCTTAATTTAATCCCAGACCTATTCCTTCCATAAACTTTAAGATAACAAGTTACAGTTAGCTGAAGTGGTCGATTAAAGATAAGTGATGCATGGATTCGTTATTCTTGGCTTATATCTAGAAAAAGTGAATTGTTACATATATTTTTGGATTCTTGAAGAACAGAACTTCCCAGCGCATCACTTTTTCCACATTTTGTTATGTTACAAAATGTATGTATTTCAAAATGTATTAAATTAATTTTTTCCCTACAAATTCTACACATAATACCTACACACATAATGGTAACGTGAAAAAAGATAACGTGTTTTTTTTTATTCTATTAAAAATGAAAAATCACAAGTACATAAATATTCACAGCCTTTGCCATGACACTCAAAATTTAGCTCAGATGCATCCTGTTTCCACTAAGCATCCTTGAGACGTTTCTACAACTTGATTGGAGTACACTTGTGGTAAATTCAGTTGATTGGACATGATTTGGAAAGGCACACACCTGTCTATATAAGGTCACACAGCTGACAGCACACGTCGAACACCAAACTAAGCCATGAAGTCCAAGGAATTGTCTGTAGAGCCTCCGAGACAGGATTGTATCAAGGCACAGATCTGGGGAAGGGTATGTCTGCAGCATTGAAGGTCTCAATGAGCAGTGGCCTTCATCATCCGTAAATGGAAGTTTGGAACCACCTGGACTCTTCCTAGAGTTGGCCCGGCCAAACAGAGCGATCGGGGGAGAAGGGCCTTAGCAAAGGAGGTGACCAAGAACCCAATGTTTACCCTGACAGAGCTCCAGCTTTGCTCTGTGAAGAGAGAAGAACCTTCCGGAAGGACAACCATCTCTGCAGCATTCCACCAATCAGGCCTGTATTGTAGAGTGGTCAGTAAAAGCCACTCCTCAGTATTAGACAAATGACAGCCTGCCTCTCAGACCATGAGAAACAAAATTCTCTGGTCTGATGAAATAAAGGTTGAACTCTTTGGCCTGAATGACAAGCGTCATGTCTGAAGGAAACCAGGCACCACTCATCACCTGGCAAATACCATCCCTCCCGTAAAGCATAATGTTGGCAGCATCATGCTTTGGGGATGTTTTTCAGCGGCACGAACTGAGACTTATCAGGATCATGGGAAAGATGAATGCACCATTGTACAGAGACATCCTTGATGGAAACCTGCTCCAGAGCGCTATGGACAAGACAAAACCCCTATTTACACAGCCAGTATAACAAATGAGTGACTTCGGGACAATTCTGTGAATGTTGTTGAGTGGCCCAGACAGAGCCCATACTTATACCTGATTGAACATCTCTGGTGAGATTTGAAAATGGATGTGCATCGACGCATCCATTCAAACCTGATGGAGCTTGAACGTTTTTCACTTTGTCATTATGGGGTATTGTGTGTAGAATTTGTAATTTATTGAATTTTGGGATAAGGCTGTAACATAACAAGATGTGGAAAAAGTGTATCGCTGCGAATACTTTTCTGATGTCTGTTTTCACTGTATATCTACTTATAGTCACTCCTATACTGCACTAGAAACAACAACACAATAAATATACTCCACATTCATTAGTGTAAAAATGTTAAAACAATAACCATGTTTCCCTGTCAGGTCCTGACTGTAGTGTGGTGGAACGTTTTCAGAGGCTAAGGATGCAGTCATCTACAGACTGTGACCCCCGGGCATATAGAGATGCCCAGTGGCCCCCAGCCAGGCCCTGATGCCTCCACAGTATTGGACGTGTTATATACAGCGGGTGAAATAAGTATTGAACACGTCACCATTTTTCTCAGTAATTATATTTCCGATGGTGCTATTGATATGAACTTTTCACCAGATGTTGATAACAAGAAACCAAAACAAATAAGTTAAAAGGAAAAGGTTTTTAAGGAAAAAGTATTGAACACATGAAGAAAGGAAGGTGAAAGGCATGGAAAGCCAAGACATCAGCTGAAATTTATCAGTAATTAAAAAGCAATCCAGCCCGTTGTCAGTGCAAATTAATATGGCCTACAAAAAGGTCTCATTGCCAAGGTGTCACACAAGACACATCTCTTTATGGGTAAAAGCAAAGGGCTGTCTCAAGACCTTTGCAACCTCATTGTAGCAAAACATTACGATGGCATTGGTTACAGGTGCATTTCTAAGCTTCTGAATGTTCCAGTGAGCACTGTTGGGGCCATAATACGGAAGTGGAAAGACAATCATTTCACCATAAATGTGCCTCAACCAGGTGCTCCCCGGAAGATTGCTGACAGAGGAGGTAAAAGAATAATCAGAAGAGTGGTCCAATAGCCAAGGAGCACTTGTGGAGATCTTTAAAAAGACCTGAAAATTTGCAGGTACTGTTGTCTCAAAGAAGAACAGTAAGTAATGCACTCCACCACCGTGGCCTGTAGGCACGCTCACCACGCAGGACTCCATTGCAGAAAAAAAAGCGTGTTGAAGCTCGTTTAAAGTTTGTTGCACAACATTTGGAAAAGCCAGTGAAATACAGGGAGAATATAGTGTGGTCAGATGAGAGCAAAATGTAACTGTTTGGATGCCATAATACACACCATGTTTGGAGGACAAATGGCACTGCACATAACCCTAAAAAACTCATACCAACAGTAATGTTTGGAGGTGGGAACATCTTGGTGTGGGGCTGCTTTTCAGCAAATGGTATTGCCAAACTTCACATAATTAAAGAAAGGATGAATGGACAAATTTACAGAGACATTCTTGAAACAAATCTGCTGCCATCTACCAGGATCATGAAGATGAAACGAGGGTGGACATTTCAGCAAGACAATGATCCCAAACAGACAGCCATACAGGAGGCGTCTTATGTCATTACCAACAAAGGCTTTTGTACAATGTATTAAATAAATATCAGTAAGCGTGTTCAATACTTTTTTGCTGTGTCATTTCACATTATTACACATAACTTAATTGCTGGGCTTATTTTTTTTTGTATGTATGGGTTACTTGGGTTGTTACCAACATTTGACAAAAAATGTATGTCAATAGCACCTTATATTTAGTGAGAAAAATGGTGACGTGTTCAATACTTATTTCACCCCACATGTGGTATATATATATATATAACACGTGTTAAATATTATTAACAATAGAGGGAGAAATATTGATAGAATTACCAATTATTTTAGAATTGATAGAATTACTGTCATATCAAAGAGAATTCCGTTACACAATGATTGGTCTTTGGTGCCTGACCAGGACACGTGCTTGTGATGAACTTCGACTAATTATGCTTTCAAGCGTCTTATTCTGGTGGCATTTATGTTTGATTGACATTTGAGAGTTAATTTGTCTTTGGCTCTTATCCATTACAATCTTATTAACATGCTGTTGTCTAGAGCACATGTGCCAGGACTAAGTGAACGCAGCTGTTTTTAGGACAAGTCTGTGAAAATAGTTACATTTTTTATTGAAATACATCAAACTTTAGCTTTGTATTAACGAAATTAAAACGACCTTTGAAAATCAACGTATGCATCATCATTCACTGCATTATATCTGCAATAAGTCTGTTTAGCTAGGATTTCACCAACTTGTAAAAATTAAACTAGAAGCCCTGTCCACCAGTGTCATAAATTACAAAAGTGACAGGAGCTAACATTCATATACTTCTGCATTGGCTGGTGAGCGCATTACTTCTCACTACATTGGCTGGAATGGTGTTGACGGGATGCTGTGAAACCATGCGTGTGATGTGTTTGAAACTTTTCCACCATGTTCCATAATTCAGTCTTCCCAATTAAGATACCATCAGCCGTCGTCTGTAGCAGACAGTGACAGACAGTAAATCCTATAGGTCAAAAGCCAGACCCTAACTAATGTTGCTTGTTACCTGCTCAGCCGAGGGATCTATAGAAGCTGTCCCATGCTACTGGCAACGCTGCAGCCTTTTTTGCCAAACGTCTCTACTGAAAGACTCAAAACAGACATCTTTTATACCCTTGACCAGTGGCAGCCGATGTCCACCACCTGACAGCATTCTGTTTTACCGTCTTCTTCTTACGCGCTACGTGTCTCTTTCCACAGAATGTCCCAACAGCTCAGGGAGAAAGAGGAAGGCTGGTCGTCGTGCCGACGCAAGTGCGATTCTCTACAGTCTCAGCTGTTGACGTGGCGACAGAGGGAAGAGGAGGCGACCCGGAAGTACTCCGGAACCGAGCAGCATGTAGCCTTTCTCCAAACGGAACTGGAGCACGCCCGGCAAGAGAGCACTACCTTGAGCAGGGACAGGTGTGTGTTTCTATTCCAGCATGTTCTGCCTCCGGTACCGTGTGTGTGTGTGTGTACAATTGCACTTGATTCCCCCCTGGCTTACCTTAATCACCTTGTTGATGTGATTGGCCTCATCACCCCTGCTTGCGGCTTTCCCCCCCACGTCTATGTTTGGTCTGTCACCTGTTTACCTGTCTATTCCCGCATGCACTCACGTGCGCGCGGCGCGTGTGTGTGTGTCCAACCACATGTGCACCTGTGTTTGTTCAGTATTCCCGTTTTCCCTCATCTCGTTAACGTCAAGTACTGCCTACTTGTCTGTCATTACCCTGTGTTAGTTAGCATGTGTGTGTCTGGGTGTGTGTGTGTGTTTGCATGTGCGTGATCTCTCCTTCACGCCTCCCACCCCCCACCCCCAGGCCTCATACAAGTCTATTCCCACCTGTCATTAGTAACCTGTTTGTGCTTCCCATAATCCTGTCTCATTCATGCCCAGCAGGTCTACCCACATGTTGTCGGTCCAGGCCCTCTTTACCCTCTGGGCCAAACTGGAACATTGTACATTCATGTTGCTCTGTAAATCATGATGTGTCCTTTTGGGTTGCCTTTTTCTCTAAATGAAAAGCCCACACCGTCGCCCGGCGCTGTTCCCTTGGATAGTGTTGTATCACACACGATCAGGCCAGCGTGCGTTCGCTGGAGTGTCACTATTATGTATGCTTGTTCTTTGCGTTACGCGGGGGAACATGGTGTTCCACTAAAGCCAAACACCTGCAACATGATGTCCTGAGTTGCATGTGCATAATAAAGAACCGGGACTTGAGAACCCCCCTTGAGGAATACTCTCCGAAACCAACCCTACGCCTCCACTCTTGTGATTTCCTTTCAGCAGTGCCTTGCTCAAGGATGTATCTTTTTCACCTTGTCAGCTCGGGGATTCTGAGCTTTTGTTTTGCGGACCAACATGTTAATAATTGTCTGCCACTCCAGACAATTTCCAGATTCATCTGCGTTACTAGGAAGTCTTAAGTTAAAATGTAGAGAAATCCCGAGCTTCCGTAGTTTCACCTCGACTGAAGTGAGCTGTAGGTTACAGAAAGTGTGTGCGTGTCGGTGCGTATGTGCACCCTAGCCCAGAGAGGAGAGGGAAGATTACGGACTGTACTCACTCAGTGTTCTCACCGCACACGCACACACACACAGCTCCACAGGGTCGTGCTGGACAGCGTGCCTTGTTCCAACAGTGGCAGACACACACACAGACGGAAGACAAACACCCTCGAACAGACGGAACACAAACCCACGAGCCCTCAGACACACGTTCCAGAATTGTGTTTTTCCGTCCATGAAAGGAATTGGTTCGGCTACCACCACTGACCTGCGAGAGGACATTTTGTGCCCTTGTTCCCGGCACACACGACTCTTAAACTTTCCTGGTTTAATGACCACACTCCTACCTCCTACCTCCTACCGTGTGCGTGTGTAGAGCAATGTAGGGATAATTAGAACAAAAGCCCTCTTTCACCCCTCAAAGCGGTGAACACAATGTGGCTGTTGATGTTTTTCCTCTTCTAGGTTAGCACGGGAAGTGGGGGGGAGTCGGGGCAGTGGGGTGAGAGAGAGTAATGGGGGAGGGATGAAGATGGGGTGGCAGCACTTTGCATGTACACACCATATGCTTTAAACACACACGCACATATATATTTGGATGAGCCCCAATAATCCCATTTTCCTCTAACCCCTAACTCTGAACCCCAACTGAGACTAGCTTTTTGGTTTTTATATCTTTTTGTGTCTGGACAGTTGCCAGTTTGTCTCTAAGGGCTCAATTCTATAGAACCCACATTTAAGAATTTATGCAGTAGTTTTTAATGTTCACATTACCTCAAAGTCTGGTTAGTAGTTGTAAAGACTAAAACAACTAACAGGGCCTGTCTAAAACATAACCTACAAAGTCCAGGGCCAGGTCATACAGGTTATAACTCAAAATACCTTTTCAGTATCTTCTGAGTTTGGCAGATCAGCTTTCGGTCTTTTAACACCTAATGTTTGGAATTCGGTGTGAGAAAGGCATTGTAACTAGAGGAATTTGTGCCTTCAGGTCATTTCATACATCCGTTAGCACCCTGAATCACACAGCTTGACTTCTGAAGCTAAGTAGGGTTTGTACCTCAATGGAACACCAAATGCTGCTGGAAGTGGTGTTGGATGGTGTTAGAAGGAGGCAAAATTCCCTCAAGATTAATTATGATTCCTGAATGCCCCAGGCCACCAGGGGGGACATTGCCCCCTCGTTAAATGTGTGTCCTGTATCATAATAACACAGATGTACATTTTTGGTCATTCATTTGTTCTGCTTAAGATCTCAGAATGTATCTTAGCTGAAGGCTTCAAAGTCAAAATCTCAAACTATGCCTTTAAGTTAAATGTATGGTTGACTGAGAGGAAATTCAAAGGATAGGCATTTCAGTAGACCCACACCTGTGGCTTCTGTTCAAGTAACAAGAGAAGGTCTATCCGTCTAAAAGTCCATGCAGACACACTGCTAACTCACTCACCACCTAGAAGGGAAGCTGTTACATTATCCCTCCGCTCATATAACTTTTGGGGTTATTACACCATCTCATCATTGTCCCATGAAGTCCAACTTTCACAAGGAGGCTGTCCCAGTTTGAAAGAAAGACACGCCAGGGTTCGTAATGTGACTAGAGGTTCTCTGACATTTAAGAGCATTGTATTTCTCGCTGTCCGCGATGCGTGTCCCGTCTTTCATATGGAATCGTTATTATGTCCCTGGAGATTGTTAGACTGGGGCTCTAGGTACAGTCTGTCCACTCTTGGTGACTGTCCTCTAACATAATTTGCTACTTTTGTAGCTGAAGATGTGGGGAGTTTATGAATAGGCTCTTGTCCAGATCATGTTGATATTAATTAAAGTTAGTGTGCGTCAAACTAAAGTTTTGGTGCGGCATGACGCAGTAGGAACCCAGACACGCACACACATGGTACGTCTGTCTAATAAATCTGTCTGGTGTGAGAGAGAGAGAGAGGCCTGCCAGATTTACCCATCATGCCTCTCTAATCCTCCCCCGGTCCTGCTACTCACGGGTGAGTTTGCACGCTCTGTCTCACCAGGGGGTTGGACATGCACGTATACACACACACGCATACAGATTCACACACGCTCTGATATCCCAGGGGGTCTATTTGGCTCAATCACTGGATCCGATTAGGCTATTCCTGTTATCTTTCCAGGTTTCTTTTCCATGTTCCAAGAGCCGGTATTACAGTAGGAAAGGGGTGTATCGCAACGTCCACCCTTCCAACCCAAACGGCAAACACACGCAAACGTACATTTCCGGACCACTCTGGAGTGTGGAGCAGGATGCGGACAGGATTATTCCCCGGCAGGGGTACATTTGGGAGCAGATAAGTCAGGGTTCCCTCGTAGCCAATATCCCTGTCACGGTTCGTGCGGCGATAGATGCAGAGAGAGCGGGAGGCCACGACAATGTCCAGGAACCACACATTTACCAGTAATTTACCAGGGTCTTTAAATAGAACGGCACATCGTAGCGTGAACATTTCGGCACATCGTGACCCCATTCTGCTCCGGCAGCAGTGAGCCAGGCGGCACGATGACGAGCTCAGTTGATAATGGGCAATGTGTGAGTCAGCGCCGTGTCTTTCGTGGCCCAGGGCTCCGTGCTATCCCTGATTAGCATTAGCCGCGGAATTAAAACATTAACAGGAGACAGCCAAGCCGCTTTCACCGACTAAAGTATCGTTACCTTAGGCACTTGCTGGGATCCATTACTGGGGGGGAGGGGGAGGATTTTCTGAGAGCAAGCTCAAGCAGTGCTGTCCTCAGAACAGTCCTTTCGAAGCGAAATCCTGGGGAAATCAGATGTTGTGGCATTTCAACCCGAGATGACGTACATGTTTTGATGGTATTGTTGCATGTCAGGAGCCCAGTGTGTCTGTCAGCCACCCGTCGCCATTCATCCGCAATCACTGTGAGCCACCAGTCACAATTACAGAGACACAAGAGTTGAACCCCTCGTACATTTTTGTCGTTCAGCCAACGCTCTTACCCAGCGAATTAACGTGGAGCGATTTGTGCAAAGTGCCTCGCTCAAGGGCACAGCAGCAGACGCTTTCACCTTGCGGGGTCGTGGAGGTGGAGAAAATGTGAGAAGGGAGCATGTAACTTTTTGCGGTGGACCAGTGAATCCCTCCCTTCTCATTTCACTGGCAGGCGTTTTTCAACTGCTCCTGGTCTGGGTTTCTGCGATTACTCAAGTTATGCGTGCTTTTCAATCTACGTGATGACTCAAGGCCATCCAAGTGAAGGTGGGCTATCCTGGAAAAGCTGACTTCAAGGATGGAAATGATGCCCCAATCCCATTAAACGTGAGCGTTCCAGAACGACTGCCCTGCATACCAGTACCATTAGTACACACTCACTCTTACCCTTCAGCTTGTTTCACATCAGTCAAAGTGGTGTGCAGGGAGGGGGGTGTTGCTCCTTTCCCCCTCGATTCATAGCGCTTCAAGTAGCAGCGCCCAGACCAGCTCCTGAAAGCATGCATTCTTTTTCAATGACCAAAGACCAACATATGCGTGGAACTTTCTTCTCCAATCTATTCCTTCTCCATCCCTCTTTGTCTCCCTCTCTCCACCATGCTTTCCTGATCACAGGGAAGCGTGTGGTTAATACTATTCTGTACCAGAGATATATTGAGAGGATCATCAAAACGGTGTACAAAGGCAAGTCCTTTCTGCTAAGAGCTCCCGGTGTGGCTGATACTTGTACACTGCCAGCTAGTGTGGAGGGGTTTGAGGGGGGCGGGTGTCAAATGTTTGCTTGCATTGTGTTTTGCATGTGGTGGCCACAGACAATTGCTTTTTCCTAACATTTCCAGACTGCTTGTTCTCTAGTTTCGCGTTTCGCTAGTAACCATGTCACTGGTTGCACGAGGCGGTACCCGCTGCCCATTCAGGTAGGTTGCACAGGCAGTCCAGTTCTACCAGGATGGCACATCCGTATGTGCCTCCACAAGAAGGTTTGCTGTGCCTCCCAGTACAGTCTCAAGAGCATAAAGGAGATACCAGGCGATAGGACGCTACAAGAAAAAAGCTAAACAGGGCCGTAGAAGGGCATCAACCCAGCAGCAGGAACAGTATCTGCTCCTTTGTGCGAGGAGGAACCGGAAGAGCACAGCCAGAGCCCTACAAAATGACCTTCAGCTGGCTACTGGTTTTCATGTTTTTGACCAAACTGTCAGAAACAGACTCCATGAGGGTGGCATGAGGGCCCTTTGTCCTCTATTGGGACCCAGCACCGTGCAGCTCGATTGGCATTCACTAGAGAACACCAGAATTGGCAGGTCCACCATCGGCACCTCTTTCTCTTAACAGATGAAAGCAGGTTCACACTGAGCACACATGACAGACAGCATGGTTAACATTAAGCTGCTTGCAACATCATCTGGCATGACCTGTTTAGCGATGGGTCGGTGATGGTCTGGGGAGGCATATCCTTTAAGGGTCACACAGACCTTCACGTGGTAGTCAACGGTACCCTGACTGCTGTTACATACTGGGGTGAAATCCTCAGACCCATCAACCCTGGTGCAGTGGGCCAAGGATTCCTCCTCGTGTAAGACAATGCCAATTAATGTGTAGGCAGTTCCTGGATGACGAAGGCAGTAATGCCATTGACTGGCCCTCACATTCTACAGACCTGAATCCAATTGAAAACTTCTGGAACGTTATGTTTCAATGTATCCAACGTCGCCAAGTAGCACCACAGACTGTCCAGGAACTCACTGGTGCCCTGATCCAGAACTGGAAGGAGATCCCCCAGGAAACCATCCGCCCTCTCATCAGGAGCATGCCCAGACATTTTCGAGAGTGCATTCTGGTACGTGTGGGCCATACATTCTACTGAGCCACACTATGAGTTGCGAGATGAACTTCACGAAAGTTGGAACAGCCTGTGATTTCACTCGTTTACTTAGATTTTAGAGTTTGTGAGTTTGAATCCAGCCCTCAATCGGTGGGTGACTTTGGTTTCCACTGACCATTGTTACATTATTTTGTTCTCAAAGATTTGCACAATGTACAATGTATGGCCAAATGTTTTCAAAATGAACCAAATATTAATTTTCTGCTGCCCCAGTTTTTATGATGGCAATTTGCATATACTCCAGAATGTCATGAAGAGTGATCAGATAAAATGCAATCAAATAAGTCCCTCTTTGCCATGAAAATGGTAAAAGACATTTCCACTGCCTTTTAGCCCTGCCACAAAAGGACCAGCTGACATTGTGTCAGTGATTCCCTTGTTAACACACAGTGATCCTCTCATTAACACAGAAGTGTTGACGAGGACAAGGCTAGAGATTACTTTGTCATGCTGATTGAGTTAGAATACCAGACTGGACACTTTAAAAGGAGGGTGGAGCTTGAAATCATTGTTCTTCCTCTGTTAACCATGGTTACCTGCAAGGAAACAGGTGCTGTCATCATCGCTTTTCACAAAAAGGGCTATACAGGCAAGGTTATTGCTGCTAGTAAGATTGTACCTAAATCTACAATTTATCTGATTATCAAGAACCTCAAGGAGAGAGGTTTAATTGTTGCAAAGAAGGCTTCAGGGCGCCCCAAGAAAGCCCAGCAAGTGATGGCCTGGTGTCAAGAATGGCACCAAAGAAGCCACTTCTCTCCAGGAAAAACATCAAGGACAAATTGATATTCTGCAAAAGGTACAGGGGATTGTACTGCTGTGGACTGGGATGAAGTAATTTTCTCTAATTAATCTCCTTTCAGATTGTTTTGGGCATCCAAAAAAACACTTGTCCGGAGAAGAAAAGGTGAGCGCTACCATCAGTCCAGAGTCGTGCCAACAATAAAGCATCCTGAGGCCATTCAAGTGTGGGGTTGCTTCTCAGCCAAGGGAGTGGGCTCACTCACAAATTGCCTAAGAACATAGCCATGAATAAAGAATGATACCAAAGCATCCTCCGAGAGCAACTTCTCCCAACCATCCAAAAACAGTTTGGTGTTGAACCATGCTTTTACAAAAGTGAAACTAAGTGACTCAGGGTACAAAACATCTACATTTTGGGTACATGGCCAGGAAACTCCATAGACCTAAATCCCATTGAAAATGTGTGGTCAAAACTCAAGAGGTGGATGGACAAACAAAAACCCTCCATTTCTGACAAACTCCAAGCATTGATTATGCCAGAATAGACTGCCATCAGTCGGGATGTGGCCAAGAATTGAATTGCCAGCATGCCAAGGCAAATTGCAGAGGTCTTGAAGAAGAAGGGTCAACACTGTAAATACTGACCCTTTGCATGTACTTAATGTAATAGTCAATAATAGCCTTTGACACTTGAAATGCTTGTAATTATACTTCAGTATACTATAGTAACATCTGACAAAAAGATCTAAAAACACAGCAGCAGCAAACTTTGTGTAAACCAATACTTCTGTCATTCTGAATACTTTTGGCCACTGTTGTCCAGTAAAGACCTTTTTGTATATTTCTTTCATCGTGATCCAATGTGTAATTTAAATGTTCTTTAATTTTTTTTGAATGGATGTATGTGGCCCATGTATGTATGAGGCCCATAGTTACTGAGGTGAAACTGTATGCACTCCTTTAAGTTTCTATGGATGAGATGATCTGCTAAATGACAGAATTGTAGATGTTTTTTTGGGGTGTACTTGCTAATGTTCTTATAGTTTTGTAATTTAATAATATTACAGAGACTTAGAGCTTTCAGCTCTTATTTCATATCAAAATTATTACTCAGTGAGGGGTGATTCTGTGGTTTTTGGAATCATTTCTCCATGGGGATGATTTAGGATTTTTTGGAGAAATGTGTCTGTCCCCCCTGAGGTAAACATTCCTCCATTTTAGTTCTACTAACAGATGGAAGACAGTATGTCTATTTCACCTCAAAAAACCGTCTTGGTAATGAGTATAAATTACTGATTCTTAGACTGTTTTACCCTGTCATTTCATTGAGGAAATTGTAGTGTTTAATGATTCAGCATTTTCTAATTAGCAAAAATCAATGTGTAGGGAAGTAATTGTTTATTAACCAACTAAATCACCTAATTAAATATGTCCATTGATGAAACTGCAGCGAATTACCGCATGGCTTCACGTTTTAATTGTGCCATGTGGCAGCCAATCTGTCATTTTGCCATGGCTGATAATCAAACTCTTGGAAAGTGAAACTATAAGGGTTTTTAAAAAAAGACAATTTGAGAATGACATTTTGATCTATAAATTGTAAAGTGCGTAAAAGGAGTTGATCACACAACCCTCAGTGGGCAGCTGAAATGGCTTGATGCTCCACTTCCATTGTTACAGATTTTAGCTGTAAATCAAACCCCTATACTTTAATTTCACTGGTTTCAAAACAGTTGCAGTTTGATGGTTAGGTTTCTATATACTGTTTACTATGGGAGCCTAAGAGTTAATGGGCAACCACATCGCCCCTAGTGGACAAAGACGCTGATACATTTTGCCAGGTCCAAACATATTCCGCATTAACTTCATGATTCTTCTCACCTACAAGGCCTTGAGGCCTTGCTCCCTCATGCCTCCAAACCCTATTTCACACTGTTCTGTCTGGCCATCCCCCTGAAGGTCCAATTAAATAAATATATATATATTTTACAAATAAGCACTTTCTACACAAATGAATGGCTTTGGTATGACTTCAGCAAAATATGCATGTAATATATATATATAAATATATATTATTGTGCATAGATTTTAGCTGTACAGCTTTTAAATATCATTACTGTTATCTGCAGAATTATAGAAAATGGGCTTCTTGGTAACAGTGGGTTGTTATGCTGTATTGACTGTGTGCTACTGTGGGTTTCCATAGTAAGATATTATACTTGTGTTTACAGAGAGCGCATAATGGAGGCCCATCATGAAGCCCTGTCCAAGACAGAGGAAAACTTCAGACAGGAGCTGGGTCTTAAGGTAATACGGTACGATAAACATATGCTAATAGTTATTAAACCTTTTCATCCAAGGGGACTTTATTTCTTGCATGCATACATTCCGGGTGCCCGGAATGGAACCCAGTATCTGTGCGTATCAAGTGCTGTGCTTTGCCAACTGAGCTGCAGGGCTTGAATGTAAATAAAGAGTATGCTGTTCTTACATTTCCATCTCCTAGTACCCCACCATTTCTATAGCACTGCTGAATAGCCTCATAATAGTTACAGCGCCTCAGCTATTAAAGGGGTCCTTTCTATGATTTTTACTGTGCTTCTAATTTAACCAGAAAACACCCACATTTTTTAAGCTAATGTTTCCAGATATTGATTTCTGCAAAAGTGCCTGAGATATTTCCCATTGAAACATACCCGCCTGTCCATCTGTCAGTTTGCACACTCCCTCACGACACTTGGCATCGAATGCGCTCATTTTCAGTGTGGACTAGCTAATAATATTTCCATTTAAAGTCAGTAAGGGAATGTGAGGAGAAGACAAGTCGTTCATTGTTTAAAATGTAGTCTTGTAAACATTAAAGGCGGGATTGTAATCAGTGCCCCTTTAAATGAAGTCAGGAACATTTTCTAATTCACTCCAACGCTTTCTCTCTTCTTTCGGTTTTCTTTCTTCTTTCTTTCTTCCTCTTTGTTTCTATCTTTCTCTCCCTTTTCTTTCCCTCTCCCTCTTTCCCCCCTTCGTTGCAAACCATGGAGCAGGAAAAACGCAACACCCTCTCCACAACCACATTGGGTCAAAACATCTGTTGTGTTTGTTTTAGTTGTCTGGTTCCTTAGTCCAGCGGTGCGGAGGTCGGTGTTTGCCAGGTTTAGGAAGATTCCAGTCTCAGCACGGCGGTATTAAGAAGAATGCCTTCTGATTCCCTGAAAATTACACTGCTCTCCCTCCGGTTTCCTGTCCCTGACACGGAAGCTCGCCCAGAGAGAAAGAAGCTGTCACTGTCTACACCCAATGGAACAGGCCAGACCAGCACTCAGGGCCACGGAGGTCATTTTATGAAGAGAAAGCGGTGAAACCAAAACACATTCGTCCAGAACTGCCCAGATCTGCTGATGTGGGGTCCTTTCTAACTTCCCCCAACGAGGGCTGATTGGGGTCAGGGTTGCCTCGCCAACGGTGCTGTTGCGTTCAAGGCCCCGCTCTGCAGCCGTGGGAGCAGGGGGTGTCCCTGGGGCGTTGGCCCCTCACACACACTCGTCCCACCCCAGGGCCCGCACGCGAAGCCTGTGATCTCCCCCGCTGTTTGGGAAATATGGCCGAGCCGGACTAAAAATACACTCCATGCCGCCGTCAAACCTTCTTTTCCCAGCAGTCAAAACCATTGTTTGTACATCCCTGCCGACGCAATATTTCAGTACTCGCTTATGGTGAGAACGGCCTGCCTGGGGTGTAACTTTCATCTCCCCATTTGCGAGCTGTGACGGAACATCTCCGGAGCGCAAGCAACTTCCTTTTTCTGTCGGCAAATAACACAGCGGCCAAACATGAGATTTCTTGCGTTTGTTTGCCCAAGTAAAAGAGGTAGAGAAGTAGGGAGGGATACTTTGTATATGTTTTGTGTCAATCACTTGGCGCGTTTCACTCTAACCTGCAAAAACTGCTCATAATGTTTGTATTGTGTGTTTCATGTGCGTGTGAGCTTGTTGTAAAACCTCATGTCTGTTTACCCAGCTGGAGGCTGCTCTAATGGAGCAAAGGTCCCAGAATGCAGCGCATCTGAGGGAACGGGAGGAGGAGCTAAAGAGAGCGGCGGAGCTAGTGCTGGTGATTGACAGGGAGAAGAGTCGGGAGATGCTGCTGCAGTTCCAGAGAGAAAAGGAGCAGTTGCAGAATAAGGTACTGCGTCAGGGCTTAAAGGGTCACTAGGCCGCAGAAACGGTATAACAGCAGAAAAGATGAGATGTCTTTCCCAGAGACAGCCCTGCGCTGTACCAGCACTACCGTCTCTCTGTACCACGGGTTAACCAATGCCAGCACTACTATCTCTCTGTAACTCTGTTACTATGGTACTAGTCCTGGTGGACGAGAGATGATTTGACTGCAGGGCAGACAGGCAGGCATGTAGACAGACATAGAGACAGACAGGCATGTAGACAGACAGACATTTAGACAGGCAGGCATGTAGACAGACATAGAGACAGACAGGCATGTAGACAGACAGACATATAGACAGGCAGGCATGTAGACAGATAGAAATATAGAAAGACATAAAGACACACAGACATATAGACAGACAGACATGTAGACAGACAGACGTATAGACAGACAGGCATATAGACAGACATATAGACAGACAGGAATGTAGACAGACAGGCATATTGACAGAAAGACATATAGACATACAGGCATGTAGAAAGACAGGCATATAGACAGACAGACATGTAGACAGACAGGCATATAGACAGACAGACATGTAGACATTTTGTACGTTTGTCCACTGACAAAGAAATGATCAGTCTATAAGTTTAATGATAGGTTTATTTGAACAGTGAGAAACAGCATAACTACAAAAAAATGTATTTCATTTTTTTCAGTGAGATAAGTATTTGATCCCCTATCAATCACCAAGATTTCTTCAGAAGCAATCAATCATATAGATTCCAAACTCTCCACCATGGCCCAGACCAAAGATCTGTTCAAGGATGTCAGGGACATGATTGTAGACCTACACAAGGCTGGAATGGGCTACAAGACCATCGTCAAGCAACTTGGTGTGAAGTTTACAACAGTTGGTGCAATTACTTGCCAATGGAACAAACACAAACTATCTGTCGATCTCCCTCGGTCTCGGGCTCCATGCAAGATCTCACTTTGTGGAGTTTCAATGATCATGAGAAGGGTGAGGAATCAGCCCAGAACTACACAGGAGGATCTTGTCAATGATCTAAAGGCAGCTGGGACCATAGTCACCAAGAAAACAATTGGTAACACACTACGCTGTGAAGGACTGAAATCCTGCAGCGCCCGCAAGGTCCCCCTGTTCAAGGAAGCACATGTACAGGCCCATCTGAAGTTTGCCAATGAACATCTGAATGATTCCGAGGAGAACTGGGTTAAGTGTTGTGGTCAGATGAGACCAAAATTAAGCTCTTTGGCATTAACTCAATTTGCCGTGTTTGGAGGAGGAGGGATGCTGCCTATGACCCCAAGAACACCATCCCCACCGTAAAACATGGAGGTGGAAACATTATGCTTTGGGGGTGTTTTTCTACTAATGGGACAGGACAATTGCACTGCATCAAAGGGACGATGGATGGGGCCATGTACCATCAAATCTTGGGTGAGAACCTCCTTACCTCAGCAAGGGCATTGAAAATGGGTCGTGAATGGGTAGTCCAGCATGACAATGACTCAAAACACACGGCCAAGGCAACAAAGGAGTGGCTCAAGAAGAAGCACATTAAGGTTCTGGAGTGGCCTAGCTGTAATTTTGTCTCTCACTGTTCAAATAGACCTACCATTAAAATTATGGACGGATAATTTCTTTGTCAGTGGGCAGACTTACAAAATCAGCAGGGGATCAAATATTTTTTCCTCCACTGTATAGACAGGCCTCCAGCCAAGGATCAGAGTGGAACCGCAGCGCCTCCGTTTTCTCCCCTTTCTTCATCTGTTTCTTCCTCTCCGGCCTCTGTCTCTATCCCTCCCTCCTGCCCTCCGGGAATCATGGCTGTGACTATTCTTTGTTCCGTAGTGTAATCTGTGTCTGATCTGTGTGTGTGTGTCTGGTGTAGTCACCGGTCGGGAGGCGATGCTTGGTGGCGGATCCACCGATCCAGAAGTGATGCTCTGTAGACCTGAGGCTGGGAAAGGATCGACCGCATGCACACTACACACATCCTTCACACGCATCCACGACGCACTTGTCTTACTCTACACCAAACACACTGAGTACAAATGCTGCAAACACCAGAAAAAAGAAGAGTGAGACAGCAGGGAGAATGAAAAGATGGAGAGACATACATTAAGGGACTGTTCGTTTTAACTGTCCTGATCTAGCAAATACTAATAAAAGAAATTCTGCGCAAACTTGTCAGTGCTTTCCAAGATGTTCTGGACTAGTCATTGTACCAGTCTCAGTCGGTGCCATACATTTTCATCTCTCTGTTTGCTGGTTCTGGGTTAGTGGTTCCCAACCAAGGGTACTAGGACCTCTGGGGGTACTCTGCCTATCTACAGGTGGACCTTGAAAAGACTCATGAGACCATAGACTTTCTGGTAAACAGAACAAAATAGGGTTCTGTAGGTGTACCCAGAGTAGGCCAATATTCAATAGAAAATGGTTGGGAACCACTCGTCTAGGTTATGTCTGTGTCTCTTCTTTCCTCCCAGGTCCTCTCAGGCACACAGGAGCTCAGAGAAGAGGTGCATAGACTGAAGGAGAGACTGAGGGAGACGCAGGAGGCGGCGGAGAGGAGCAGCGCCAAAGAGGACGGGCTACTGCGTGCATTGGAGGAGTCCCGTCAACAGGGGGCACTGGATATGAGTCGGGCCCGGATGGAACTGCAGCTACTGAGGCAAGACAGTGGCGCTCTGCAAGACAAGGTGAGAGAGACACAGACGGAGAGCGAGAGAGAGGCAGACAGGCAGAGAGATAGACGGCCGGAGAGAGAGAGAGACGGGCGGAGAGAGAGAGACAGACAGACGGGCGGAGAGAGAGAGACAGGCAGAGAGAGAGAGAGGCAGACAGGCAGAGAGCGAGAGAGAGACAGACAGGCAGGCAGAGAGAGAGACGGGCGGAGAGAGAGGGAGACAGGTAGAGAGAAAGAGAGACAGGCGTAGAGCGATGGAGGCCCAGGACATGTGGAGCCGTGAGAGGTCATCTTGGATTTACGGCGATGTTACTGGTATCTGATTCAACAAGGGTTTCCGATCCGGCATTATTCTACCTCATAAATGTCCTCCCCCGGCAACCCCGTACCGGACCGCCTCGTAAAAAGCCACCTAATTATTGTGGTTCACTCCTGTAGGCTGACGTCTCCGTCTGAAAAAGGCCCTGATTCTGGCAGAGAGGGAAGGGGAGAGAGAGACAGGGAAAGGGAGAAAGGAAGAGAGAGAGTATAAATAGGAAATGTGTGGTGTGTGCGGGAGGGAGGGAGAGTCTCTGTCAGGCTCCTGTCTGTGTGTGTGCTGACACGCAGACCTCTGTCTCGGGAGGCCAGTCTGTGGCTGCAGTCACGACACCCCCTCAGCTGTCTGAGTCTGGCACGGTAACACGCATCACACACGCACTCACACATAAGCACTCCCACACACGCACTCACATACAAGCACTCACATACAAGCACTCACACACACACACGCACTCACACACAAGCACTCACACACACACAAGCACTCACATACAAGCACTCAAATACAAGCACTCACACACACACAAGCACTCACACACACGCACTCACAAACAAGCACTCACACACACGCACTCAATCTGTTTCCAGGTTGTCGCATCGATCACCTTTCCTTCCCCCGTCTGCCCTCCCGGCTCCGTCTGCCTCCCCCTTCTCTCCTTCCTCTCATCTCCTGAGGCCAGTCACTACCTCTTTAGACTCCAGGTCATACCCCACCCATACCCCCCCTGCACCTGCAGTTCTCTCAGCGTCTGCCTCTCTCTTTCTCTGTTTGTTTCCGTCATTACGACTTTTTATCTGTGTTTCTCAATTTTTTTCTCTGTCCATCTGTCCGTCTGTTTGTTTGTTTCTCTCTCTCTCCCTCTCTCTCTGCTTTCACTTGGGTTTAAGGCCCTATCAGATCTGACTGTGAGATCAAATCGATACCTAAAGGACAGACCAGACCTCAGCCCAAATTAAAAAACACTCTCTCTCTCTCAGTCCCCTCTTACTTGCTCTCTTTCTGTGTCCTTGATTCATCTCCTCTTGTCATTTCCTGTTAAATTGATGTCCTATTGATCTTCCTGTACTTCGTCTCTCTGTCGTGTTTGTTTGTGCTTGTGTGTGTGTGTTTGTGAGTGTTTGCATGCTCGTGTGTTCCAGTCATTGATGGATCGTTAGTGAAGAGCGAGGATTGGCTATTTGAACATGACCTTGCGAGTTTTACGTGACCCTGTCTGTTGCTAAGGCGACAGGAGGCTGTCACAGCGGCTCTGCCATTGATCACTGGACAATACCTGCCTTCGTTTTCTGTTGTGCACAGACACACACACACACACAGTTTGGCATTAGGAACGACTTATGCGGTGACTCATAAGCTAAGTCTGTCACAAACCAAGCCACTGATATGATTGGATGATAAGATGATGACACACAGCCTGTTGAACCACAATCGCTCTATAAACAAAATGGCAGCTTGCCTGGAAGGCAGCATCATCTCTGTTTGCCTGTTGAGTGTGTATGGAAGGATTGATAGGATTAAAAAGACCCACCACACAGATGGTGGCAAAGAGAAACAGGTTTTACTATGTTTAAGTATATTAACCCAAACTGCAGTTGAACAGGGGAAAATACACACATTTTCCCCATTTGGAAAGCATTTAGGTTCGGGCTAAGAGTTACAATTGTGGTTAGGAGTTAGGGTTCAGTTTTTGGGGTTACCATTAGCGTTAGGCTAAGCGGTTAGTATACATAGGAATTGTATGGAGAATCAATTTTGATGCCCCGATTTAGATGTGAAATGTATATGGGTTTGTTTTGCACAGGTTTTGCTATCCCAGTAGGGACAAAACGAAACCCCACCAGGACAGGAAAGCAATAACAATTCAACCCTGTGAAGACATTCACCGGCCCCTGCGAGGAGAGGTCTATTGTCGGGGTTGGTGATTAGGTTTACAAGACAGATTATAGTGTGTGCGTGTATGCGTGTATGCGTGTATGCTTGTATGCGTGCTCTCGGTGCACTAGCAATTGAACTCAGCAGGACGCAGTTGTCCATTCAGTGTGAGGTGTTAAGGCGCTGTCTGGCGTCAATCCATCCCGTGCCCTCGCACGTTCTCTCAGCTGCCTCCCTCATCGTCCTCCTCTCTCCACATCTCTCTGTCTCTCCCTCCTCCTTGCTCGTCGAAAACCACGAAGACCAGTGGAGACGGGCACAAAAGGTCATGCTGTCTGGGGGGAGCTTACTTCAAAGCGCGACCTATAACCTCTCACCTTTCACCACCAGAAAGGGGGGGGGGGTGGAAAAAAAGGGATGTGTGTGTGCTTGAGTTGGAATGTGGAATGAAATGCGTTGGGGGGGGAGTTGATTGGAACCAGGTTGTGCTGAGTGTGATTTACATTTAATACTCTCGTAATCCTCTGCTTTTACCATGAGCCCTCAAGGATGTCTGCCAGGTGGACTGGCATATAGAGGCACGGGAGGCACACACACATCATCAGTGATACACACAGCCCTGTTCGGGCACAGACACGGAACACATGCATGCAGAGGTCCAAATGCGATCCGTGTGCTTTCTCCATCAGGGGTTTTCCCTTACCACACTACAGAGTCCAGATGTGGACTCACACGTACAGGGGATCCCAGCGTTACACACAGCAGCCACACACCCGCATGTTCCCACACACACACACACACACACAGACGAACTGCCAGCCACACACCCGAGTGTTCCCACACACACACACACTGACGAAAAGCCAGCCACACACCTGCGTGTTCCCACACACAATGAAAAACATGCGAACACTGACCGACGTGCGGACACTGACAGACATGTGGACACTGACAGACATGCAGACACTGACAGACGTGCGGATACTGACAGACGTGCGGACACTGACACAAACGTATGCGCGGACACTGACAGACGTGCGGATACTGACAGACGTGCGGACACTGACACACACACATGCGCGGACACTGACAGACATGCGGACACTGACAGACATGCAGACACTGACAGACGTGCGGATACTGACAGACGTGCGGACACTGACACACACATATGCGCGGACACTGACAGACATGCGGACACTGACAGACATGCAGACACTGACAGACGTGCGGATACTGACAGACGTGCGGACACTGACACACACGTATGCGCGGACACTGACAGACATGCAGATACTGACAGACGTGCGGATACTGACAGACGTGCGGACACTGACACACACGTATGCGCGGACACTGACAGACATGCAGATACTGACAGACGTATGGATACTGACAGACGTGCGGACACTGACACACACGTATGCGCGGACAATGACAGACATGCAGATACTGACAGACGTGCGAACACTGACACATGTGCGGATACTGACAGACGTGCGGACACTGACACACACGTATGCGCGGACACTGACAGACGTGCAGACTCATACAGACAGGCGGACACTGACACATGCGCGGACACTGACAGTCACACATACTCAGATGCTTTCTGTCTTGTATCAGATGTCTCTGCTCATTTGAGTCTCTGTTTGCCGGTTGGTCTTTCTGTCAGTTTGTTTGTGTGTCTGTCCTCTATGTGCATATCCGTACATATCTTTCTGTTGTCTGTCTTTCTGCCTGTCCATCTATTCGTCTGTTTGTCTGTCATTCTATCTGTGACTTTTTCTTGTTTATCTGTCTGTTTTACTATTGCCTTCTGTCTGTCCGTGTGCCCATCTCTCTATCTCTCTGCTCCAGGCCTTGCTGCTATTCTCCTACATGGCCACAAGGTGGAGTACTACTCAGGGACCAATTAGGCCAAGTTGCAAAGATATTTTCCTAAAATCTTGTTTCAAACCTGACTGTAACCCTGACTAAACACACCTCTAGGCAGTTTATGTCATGGACTGACTGTAACCCTGACTAAACACACCTCTAGGCAGTTTATGTCATGGACTGACTGTAACCCTGACTAAACACACCTCTAGGCAGTTTATGTCATGGACTGACTGTAACCCTGACTAAACACACCTCTAGGCAGTTTATGTCATGGACTG
>JACXGK010006653.1:0-28023 GCA_016801125.1 Novumbra hubbsi
GGGGGGGGGGGTGACTAGCTCTCTAAACACACCTAAAGAGGTACATGACAGAGGAAAGACAGGAGGTGGATGTGAGGAGTGGAGGAGTAACGGAGGAGGAGAGGGGGGTTCATTAGTGGGAGAGAGTGTGTTGACGGTTTCTTGACAAGTCTTCGTCACTCCGCTCGTTGACACGCACGTCTGCCATGCGCGCAACCTCACACACACACACACACATTTCAAGTGCAGATCCTAAACTGGGCCTTTACTTACATGTCATAAAAATGACATGGGATGATTCACTCAAATGCCAGGTAGAGGTGACATGGAACGGGTTTGGATCCGAGGCTCAGGTGTCAAGGAGACACCTGAGGTTTTCCATTTACCCCAGAGGAAGTGGGGGACAAGCTTGTGAATACTGACGTGTGTCTGTATCAACGGACCTAAAAGTTCCAACTGCCTGATCCAATGGACTGCAATACCTTCACTTATTAAAAGTATCCAGAAAAAAAAATCCAACAGAATAAAACTACAATTATCCAAAAGACTAAAATAGTCCAAGTGGCAGAAATTACCCAATAGACTAAAAAGACCCAACTGGCTAAAATAAACCAGAGGAATATAACGATCTAATGAAGTGAAATTATCCAACAGACTGAAATGATAAATACCCTGAAATCAATAGTAACATAAAACATGTCCCTCCCAATACAAATCATTTTTATATCACATTAACATTAGCTAAATACAGGAAGTTAAATGTTTACGCCCCGTCGACAACCAGCAGATCTGTCTTTTATTGGGTCTAGCGCTGTAGCGGGGAGAAACATCCCAGAGACTCAACGTTGGTGCTGCTGGGCAGGGAGATGATTGAATTTCATAGCTATTTACAGGCTAATAGAACCCTACGACAGCTAACTGTGACTGACAACGAGTAACTGCAAACATGGCCTTTGAAGGCCTTGCTGAAGACTTCGTGGTGATTTACTGAACAGCATGACATAACAGGTTTGATGGCCAGTCTGAGCTACGACGGCATAAAACATGCATGAAGCATTTTTCTGAGGTAAATGTAATATTAAATGGAACAAGTATGCTTAAAACCTGAAACAACGCGTGGATAGGATTGCTCTGATTGTCTCTCCGTGTGTGTGTGTGTGTGTCCGTCTGCGTGCGTAAGTGTGTCTCTGTGTTCAACCAGTCTGCAAGTGGTTTACTCACAGAAGCTGTTTCCACATACAAGGCCTCAAAACCGCCTTTTCCCAGCCTTTCTCTCCTCCCTCACTCCTGCCATGCTGTTCCACTTACCCACGATCCTCTGCGGAACACACAAGCTCCAGCCACGGTACCTCGCCTGCCTCGCTAGCCTCGCCGCAGTGCTGCTATTGGCTTAGGACGACGCTCACCACCGAACAGGCTAACCGCTAGCACATGTTCCCCCTCGTTCTTAGCTAATTCATTCAGGAACACTTTGGTTTGGGCTTTGTGAGAACGAAACCTCTAGTACCTTTGATTAGGATATGTGTCTGAATGCAATTATATGGGTGGGAGGTACGGAGGGAGGTAAGAGTGAATGGAGGGGGGGGGGGCATGGTGGTTTTAAAGTCTGCTGGCATGACATTTTTCTCTTCTTTTTTTCAACCAGAGGGACACACTGTCAAGAGCGTAAAGGAGGAAGACGAGAGTTACTGGAAACGAGGAGAAAAATGCAAGGAGAACCGAGCTATGCCTTTCGAAACGGTTGCCACGGTTTCTTAAAGCGATCACCTTTGGAACAGACGTGAATGGGGCATGTATGATGAGCCTGAGAGAAGTAAAGGGTGTGTGAAGCGTGAGCGTTCGCGCCAGTGCTTGTGTCTGCCTTTCCTGCGTCTGTCCACTTACGTGCGTCAAGAATCCCAGTGTTTATCCTGTTACACAATCCATATGCATTGACATTCATAGACCCCTAAGGGGTGTTTATATAGTATTTACATGTAGTCCAGGAATGTCTGAAATGTTAACATCTCCAAGGCCTACAAGAGTTGAGCTGCTTTCGCTACAGGAAGACATGTCTTCGTCTGAACCATGTGTGTGTGTGTGTGTGTGTGTGTGTGTACGTGTGCGTGTGCCTACCTGAAGTATGTAGCCTCTGACGTAGTCGCGCAGGGTCCAGCCCAGGCCGTGGAGAATGTGGAGCACCTCCTCTTGCTTCAGCACACTGAACAGGCGGTCCAGCAGTATCTTCAGCCGGACCGGCACCGCCTGGGTCCCGTACAGCATCAGGCTGCTGATGTCAAACACCACGTTGGACTGGACTATCTCCACCTGGGTGGGGTGGTACAGGTGTTGGGTGCTCAGCTTGTCCAGCGCTGGGCACAGGGGAAGAGGACACAGTCAGAGCGGCCTGCCACGTAACATGACAGAGCGGCCTGCCACGTAACATGACAGAGCGGCCTGCCACGTAACATGACAGAGCGGCCTGCCACGTAACATGACTTCATACCAAAACATCAGCGTGATTCACAACTTTACTTTCATTTTATTAAATCAGTGAAAAACAACCAAGTTTTATATTGGTTAATAATGTGATAGCAGACAAACACACACACACACCCCAGCCACTCCAGGTGATGCGTGTCAAGCTTCTCCCTGTTTCTCCCAAGTCTTTCTTGGAGGCAATTGTGCCCAGTCAGACAGCCACGCGATTACTGCACAGCAGATAAAAAGACTGGCATTAATGTAATTGTCTGCTGCTTCTCTATTCATCTCTCTCTCTCAACCCCTTCCTCCATGTCTCCCCTACCGTCTTCCTATCGATATCTCCCCCATCATCCGTTCAGCTCTCAACCCCTTCCTCCCCTGTAAGTGACGCTTTCTTCCTTGAAGCGTCCCGCATCTTCTCTCGTTCTCCATGTCGTTTTTTTATGACCTCCGCTCGTATACTTTTTATTTTCATACTCCCCATAATGGGACTTTCTATTCCGTCTGTTTAGTGGCCTTTCTCTCTTCACCTCCCTCCTCCCTCAGTAATTCACCTGCTTTTTTCTTTCTTTCTCCTTCTACTCTCTTTCATTCTCTCCCTCTCCTCTCTGTCTGCCTGTGTGACACCTGGTTTTGCCTCCTCTGATCCTGGGACAGACTTTCCGCTGACGAGGGCTTTGCCTGACAACACACTCAGCCAGACACGAACATCATAAAAAATGAAGAACAACTTGTCAGAGTGGCTGCCAAAGCCGGGATGAGATGAAAAGTGGAGCGCGAGCAGGGTCCTCTGACAGTTCAGAGAGGGAGATTAAAAATATTCAACGGGGTCCTGTTCTGATCGGTGAAGGCCCTCTCTATGCCGGGCCAAACAGGTGTTTTCTTTTATCTGCCACCTTTTTTCCCCTTTCCTTGTTCCAACCTGTCCTTTTCCCTTGTCTCCTGAAGAAGTCCTGATCCAGCCGCTCTCTGGTGAACACTGATCTAAGGTACAGGTGTGACTGATCTAAGGTACAGGTGTGACTTTGAACATACCACAGCACACAGAGACATGAAGTCGACTGGTATATGTTCTGGACGGTGGTGGGGGGGGGGGGGGGGGGGAATACATCAAAAAGTACTAACTGCATTGTTATCAAACTTTGAATACATTTGATTACGCCTTTCTACGCATTTCTTTTCATCTGTTCCCTTTATAATTTATGAGATAGTAGAATTAGATATATAAATTCAATGACTACATAAAACGACGTATATAGGCACTGAATATTACGCCGATATATTTTGTGACCCAGCATAAGGGGGGTGCGGATGTGTGTGTGTGTCATTGGTTCTGTCTGCTCTAAAGAGGCAGGCTTATGGGGACCTAGAACTTCACAGGCCTAAAGATTTATTATATCAATTATCAACCTTTCTATATTATTGTAATATTTGCATGGGTTCCTTTTCTACATTATATAACACAATGGGGATAAATCTGCCCGATATCCACCTTGTCTGTGTTTAAAAGTGGCTGGTTCAAAATGGCTGATTCCAATTGTCTGTGTCTTACCGTGAGCCACCCAGCCGTGCTTGCACTGGTCACATGTCCGCAGGTGAATCTTGCCGGGCTGGAAACACTCGCACGTGCAGTTCACCAGAGTGCAGCGAATGGCCTGCAGAGACACGGGGAGAAGAGCGAGGAGGGCCACGTCAGTCAACCGGTCACGGGGAGAGACGGAGGAAGCCGAGAGAGGAGAGAGTTCAGGCTACAGAGCACTCATCAATCAAGCAGTCACACAAACAGAACTGACGGCTTTCACAGACGGACACCTTGATAGACGCACGAGGTCACACCAGTTCTCCAGCAGAGTCACGGAAACGTACTGTAATAGCTTTTTTGTTGCTGTTGCATAGTATGCGTTTTATTTATATTTAATTGCAAATGCTAACATTGAAACTGTAATGTTAATATAGGCTATTGGTTTATGTTATTGCACCCCCAATATACACTGCTTTACCGAATCCACTATCACCAGATATCCCACAAAACCTTGCTTTTTTTCTTGTTATGCCATATAAAATGCTTGAATCCATTTATAACTCGACTACGGGACCCGACTGGATCAACAGGAACGCTGTTCTCTTTCCATCAGTGAAAAATCAGACTTTGTTTTGACTGAGTCGACATCACTCAATACTACAGGCTGAACTGGAGCTGACCTCTAAAAGCTTTTAGTGGTTAGGGGTTAAGTGGCCAGACAGCTAGAGCACCTCAGTCCACCAGAATCTGAAGCACTCGTCTGATAAGGTATCACTGCTAATCAGAACGTCTGAAAAAGTCTACAGGAAAATATTATATTTTATAAAAAGAGTTTTTTTACCCCCCAGGAAGCTGTTTGAAACACTAAGATTATTCACAGTCCAATGATGTGGAGGTGAGTATGGACTTTATGGTCCCGAATTCGTTTCAGATTTACAGAATGCCTCAGTTGCTCCACCCGCTGTTAACTGCATTCATCTCCAACATTCTTCAAGGAAAAACAGACAGTGAAAAATGTAGGGAATTTCAAATACACAATCGCCGGGTCGGGCATTTACCAATGACATTGATTTTGGACCAGCTAGAGGAACGAGGGAGTGAGGGGAAGACAGGAGTAGAAAGGGAGAGGAATCCCCAAAATGGAAATTAATCAGCATTGGACATCCTTGCATTATCAGTCCATTGTTATTTGAGAAGATGAAAGGGATAAATATATATAATCACACTGAGAACTCTATGATAGATATCTATAACCTCATAGAGAACGCTCTGATAATTATATATTCACATAGAGAACGCTCTGATAAATATATATAATCACATTGAGAACACTCTGATAAATATATAATCACATTGAGAACGCTCTGATAAATATATAATCACATTGAGAACGCTCTGATAAATATACATAATCACATTGAGAACGCTCTGATAAGTATATAGAATCACATTTAGAACGCTCTGATAAATATATATAATTACATTGAGAACTATCTGATAAATATAGATAAATACATTGACATCTCTCTGATAAATATATTTAATTACATTGAGAAGTATCTGATAAATATAGATAATCACATTGACATCGCTCTGATAAAATATATCTAATTACATTGAGAACTATCTGAGAAATATATATAATTACATTGAGAACTCTTATAAATATATAGAATTACACTGAGAACTCTGATAAATATATATAATTACATTGAGAACTCTGATAAATATATAAAAAAACATTGAGAACTCTCATCGTCTCTTTAGGTCAAAGGCAGATTGTTGAGGGGGGGAAATGTTTATTGGTACAGCAGATTAGCATGGCCAGACCCTGCTTTGGACATTTTCCCCAAAAAAGTTTCATTGTATAGCTGCTGGTCAGCACTTTTTTTTTTTCATACAATGTTTTGTAGCCCTCGACTCAATTATGCAACAAAGATGTTGGTAGATACAATGACAAATCGAATTAATTCCCAAAAACTCAAAGTTTGTGTTTTGATGTTAGAACTGGTGGCAAAATATTCTGTAATCATTGACATTACAGAACGAAAAACAACAACCATGCTTGCCAAACAAAACAGTGTGTATCGTAAAAAATTATGGATGTGATTGCTGCCTACTTCTTTGGAAAATCACAGCTATACATATAGCTCTAGTGTGTGTGTGTGTGTGTGTGTATCGATAGTCAACCTAACTAATAGGCATGAGGACCTTCTCAGCACCAAGTCGTCCTTGAAAATCCAGAAGTGCATGTCCTTTCACACTAACATTATGCCAACAGTATAGAAGACATAGCTCAGTCTCAACCAATGGGCTTTATGCATTTATGACCCAGAACTGATTGGTTGCCTGTGACCAACAGGGACAGCACCATGACACAGACCCCTGGCCGTTGGTCGTAGTCCAGACAACACACAGATTACCCGGATTTCACAACCCGAGCTAAAACGACTCAATGGTTACATATCACTGAGGGGTACGCAAGTCAATTCCTGGCATTTACAACCACACCAGATATGACAAAACACACACTTCAAACAGACTCCACACTAACCCTTTGTTCTTGAGCCTCTTCTGAAGCCGCTAAACGCGGTCCGGTGATTTGTTAATCACAATTACCATATTGTATTCCTTTTTACTCCCATTTGAATTTTTGCTTCTGTAAGACGGCCTGTGACATCCCCTTTAAGTGCTCTTTGATTTGTCTGACTGAATATCAAACGGCCTGGAGGTAAGTCACGTCGACAAGCCCTGTGATGTCACTGACACAGTGTGACCGTGACTACACGTAATCCAGCGTCTGTATTTACCCTACGGGGATTAGATATGTCACTTCGCCCCAACGCATCAAGTAGAAGTGCCACTCCACTGGAACATAACACGCCCGAGACTTTAATAGGATTTAATCCCCCAGGTGTTTCAAACCAGATTAGCACAAGGGAGGTGTATCAAAGGGAACACAAGCTAATCCCAGATTAGCCATTAAATTACATCAAATCCCCCCATGACGTCCCATCAGTTGGCACTTGTGCAGACATGGACATAATTTCATCCTTGGCATGCCGGTCCTGAACCTTGGGTAACAGGGATTACAGGCCGGCAGCGCTTCAAATGGCTGGCCAATACAGGTGTGCGCCGTGAAATCAGGAACTCTCGCCAGTCTGGAGTTGAGAGGCAGGAGTCATTGAGAGGCTGCCATTGTTTGTCTTGAGGCTCAACACGAGGCCTGACTCAAAGTGGTTCTATTTGTCCGGCTCCCTGGCTCTTTCTACTTCCGTCGAAATAAATCCGGTCTATCCTGACACCAGATCTACGCGAACAACATCTGTCTCCATCAAACGGGTGTTGCTATTCCAGACAATGCGGTGACTCAGACCTCTACCACGATTAACCCGCGTAAAGCCCTTACAAATGAGTTCTGGTTGGAAATACTAAAGAAAATAATAAAGTAGATAAATATAAATATCAAACACATGGCCGTTTCCGCGCTGGTGATGTGTGACTGTCGATGAGACAGTTGAGGGGACGTCTAATAAAGTAATTAGAGCGCTGGTGTCTGCTGTGACAAGGCCTTCTAATCACCGACTTATTACGCAAGCCTGCCTTGCAGCTTAATAACACGCTCATATCTGCCCGTTAACCAGGCAGTCTGACATGTTACATGGCTGTCAGTGGAGACGACTACTTCTGCCGAACCCACAGTGAAAGGGAGGGAGGGAGGAGGGAGAGGGAGAAAGAGGGATAGTTAGAGAGAGAAAGATGAGAGAGAGGGAAGGGAACAGAGAGAGAGATGATCTATAAGACAAGACGGCTGTTGGATGTTAATGGGTCTTTTACAGGACAAGGGGAGTGGTGTGAAGAGACTCTGACTGTAGTTTCCCAGCCTCCCCCTCTCCCCGGGTCTCTGGGTCTGGTCCGGCACACCGCAGCCCCGCGGAGGAGGCTCCGTTATCGGCAGGCCCGGCCAGATACCGGATCATTAGTCACAATGGTGTCTGGCCAGGTTTCCCCCGCCGGCTCGCGGCTCCAGGGCACGGTGAGAGAGAGGACACGAGAAGGGGGTTGTTTCTGGCTTCCTGGATCACAGGAGAAAACCAGCAGCGGGGGGAGATGGGCGCTTTTCCGTGAGCGGTGACCATCGCCCCCTTTGCTAACAATGGGAGCACTTAGCTGAGGTCGAGCACGGCCGGCATCGCGCTGCCCCCCCCACCCCCCTTCGACGCCTACTCCTACTCGGCCTCACACAGGTGCCAAAGGTGGATGTTGTGATTGGCTGGCTCCACCGTGTCCCCGCCCCGCCGCGTGCACAGCGGGGGCAGGCGACCCAACCGGCAGGACTGTTAGGTGGAGCTGGAGCCACGGCGGCCAGCACCGGGAAGGACCTCCGGGTTACCCGGTTGGCAGAGAGCCGCGCAGGTCACATGACCGCTGTACTCCCAAGTAACGTCTTTACATGTCACCTCTAGAACTTTCATTGTCTTTTTTTTTTCTCTTTCTTGTTTCTTTTCGGTCCACTCCAACTCCAAACCAAAAATGTCTACTCCCTAACAGGCCCACAGAAATCCTCTATTACAACACAGCCCCACGTGTCCTCAAGACAAAAGTCCCCCACCCCCCCGACAATAAGTCATGCTGAAGGAAGCCAGCCAGGCAAGCTAGGAGGGGCTGTTGGGTATTGTTCCTTTGTCAGATTTAATTGAAACCTTTACCCTTGTTGAACATGGACCCACAGACCACATTTCTTTGGTAGACAGTTAAGCAAAGCACAGATTTAAAGGAGAGCCCTGTGTGTGTGTGTGTGTGTGTGTTTGACTGCATATGTGTTTGTGTGCGTGTGCTGTAAAGCAACAGCAGCTCTGACTGTAATTCGCCGGCACAGGGTCAGTGTGAAACACTGGGAGCATCTTGTCCTTTCTTCCACCCACAAGATATTATCTCATCCATGAGTTAGCTGCTGAAATGCTGTCCATTTCCTGCCAGAAATGTGTGTCCAACGTGTGCAGAAAAAAAACCCAGCCTGCACCAATGCGTGCCATAAACCAGACCCTGGCTTGCTCTGCGATAGATAGTCTCGAGACTTCACAACGGCCATATTGAAACCAGGTGACAAATAAAAACCATGTTGGATAGAGAAGGCCTTTGTAGCGTACGCGGCACGCCACAAATTCAGAGTTTCTGCTCCCGATGCCAAGGCTAATTTTTGCTTGTTTGACTTTATGCGTTGGGTCCGACTTAAACACAGCTATCTTTGCCTTACAAAGCGCTGCTGAGTAAACAATGATTAATCATTTTTGAACAGACCATCGGTATAAAATCCCTGGTTACACGGAAAGGGGGAGAAGCAGTCAGCCTCTTCCATCGCTATTGCTTTGAGCCCTCAGTCCCGCAGTCTCAATGGCAGAAATCCCTGTCCTCTGTGCAGCTGGGCTCTGACCCGGGCCACAGGGACCCATGCTATGCTAATATGGGAACCAAATGGGGCGTGAGTTGCGACGGGTCACAGAAGACGGAGCAGCGAGGGAGGCATGTGTTTTCATGTGTCCATGTAGGAGACCTGCAGAACCCCTATTTTTATTTGGTTTTCTTTTTTTTGCCGGACCGCGCAAGGGAGCCAGCCAAGAAGGGCGAATGTCTCTTACTGAGTGAGTGAGCGAGTGACCATTGGTGAACAGTGTAGTGGTCAGAGAACGGGGACCGCCACGTTGGTGACTGGCGTTCGATCATCGCCATGGACTAAGCACTTTAGGCATTGGGATCTGTTTAGGATAGTCTGAAACCTCGCCGGCTACAAAGCTTCAGTAGCTACATTATCGTAAGTCTACAGTAAAACTGCATACGATCATATTGCCATGGACAACATGCATCGACAATGAAGATAATGCTCTCAATTTCGATGTACATATCGTAGCTCACAGAGTGTGGAGGTCAGCTATTCAACTGTCATTGTTTTTTAGTTAGCTAGCCATCTATAGTGCCCTCTTTACAATTTAACGTGTTGAATGTCATCTAATAATGTAGTGAGCCGTGGTGTTTTGAAAACGCTCATATAAACAGACGCCACATCTCTACCTATGTATCGCTGTTTAAATAGTGTAGCGGTTGAAGACACAGTCCGCCACATAGACAAGCATGGATCTCTACCCATGTATCGCTGTTTAAATAGTGTAGCGGTTGAAGACAGTCCGCCACATAGACAAGCATGGATCTCTACCCATGTATCGCTGTTTAAATAGTGTAGCGGTTGAAGACACAGTCCGCCACATAGACAAGCATGGATCTCTACCCATGTATCGCTGTTTAAATAGTGTAGCGGTTGAAGACACAGTCCGCCACATAGACAAGCATGGATCGAACCAGCCAGGGACAACAACAGTCATCCCTCATAATCGCGAGCCGACAGAACTTGGCTTGCCTGGTTCCATTACGTGTTTTTTTTACCAAATGGGAAAATGAAAAGCGTTGTCATTTTGCTCCCATGCAGGTCGGCCTCTCCGTGTCTTTTTGTTTTCGCTCCGTGGCAGAATAAACTGTACGTCATGGTGTCACGGCAGCAGCTGCCAACCTGTTATTGTTATCAAGTCAGGCCAATTAGAATCCTTGTTTACTTTCATTCCTTCTCAAAAGCTATGTTAAGTACATCCCTGCTTACGTGTGAGCCGAGAGGGAGCACAGCGGGGGGGTGGGGGGTCATTGAATAAAATAAACACGCGAAAAAATGGGATTAGGGGGAACGTTGAAGACAGATGAATTTCAGATGTTTTTGGCACACCCCTCTCGCTCCCTTTGTACCTCGGAACGCCATACTCGATCGGATTTCATCGCCAGCTGTGACAGTGCCGTGTCCAAGCGGCATACCAGCGATCCTATACACCCGGTACCGGGTCCCCAGAGTCCAGGTCGAAGATTCTGGCCATCCGACGACCTGAGACAGATGACTGGCTGACAGAGGACGGGCAACATGCCAGTCTTCGGGCATCCGACAGACTGCAAGGCCTCCTGGGACAGGAGAGACGGATGGAGACATGACAGCGCCAGCGTTCTATCTTGTCGATGTCGTGGCAACGGAATGAAAGCTTTGTGTGAAAACCCCCGAAAAGTGAGATGAGACGTCTTGGACGAGACGTCGTAGACCTGGGTCTTAGATGTAGGCCCGTAGTAGTCTGTTGATAGAGAGTACCGGGATCTCACATCCATGAGGTGAAATATCTAGCCAAACTAAAAAGTGTAGTATTATCTTTGACGCTGAGCATTAATTTCGTGGTCTATGAGTGTCAGCTGGTCAACGAGTCCCCATCAGCACAGATCACTAACAGATTCCCTGTGAGATCTTCCTCACCAAACAAACTGATATTTCTGACTTCACCGGGTGAAATGGTTGAGGTGGTGAACTAACGCCAGCGAAATGGGGCTTGGCGAAGGGACGCGTCGGACCCCTTCGGCGAGACGTTCCGAGGGGCTTTCAAAAGGAGTCCCAGTCCAGATAGGCACACATCATAGCTCAGACGGAGCGGGGTCAATATTAACGGGGATGGGGAGAGCTCCCATGAGCCCGCTCCATCCCTTGTATAAATTTCTGTGGGGGGGGGGGGTCTCATTGTGTTCAGAGCAAGCCAGGGTCTCGTTTGGCTCTCCTCAAAGCCGGAGATCAAAACCAGTGCCCAGTGACAGCACACTGTGTCCAGAGACACGAGCACAGTTCAAAGAGCCCGAGGCCGACTCGGGATGGGGAGGGGTGGATGGATGGAGGCTGCAGCGGAGGGAGGTGCAGGGGGAGTAAAGGTAAGGCCAGAGGGGGAAGCCAGGGAATGAAGTTCAAGAAAGGGGGGGGTGGGGTGGTGGTGGGGGGGGTTCAGGTGGGGAGGGGGTATTGAGGGGGAGGTCCAGCGTCTAGCTATAGGGGATGGCCTGCTACTGTGACTGATCTATACCTCCTCTACCCTAACCCGAACCTCCTTGCCCGCTGCGTCACCTGCTGATCTCGTCCAGGTGTTTTATGTCCGTCTGGAGGCTCTGGGAGTGCAGACGGGAGAGGACTCTGCCAATCCTTCTGTCTGGCTCGCCACATTCCTCAGCCACAGATGGGGGACCGAGGCCGGCCGGGCTGGGTCAGGCGGGGAGCCGGGGGTGAGCGGCCCGGAGACTCTGGCATACACACACGGGGCCACGCAGGACGCTTGGGTGCGACCACGTTAAATACAACCCTGTGGTGTCGTCCTCGTCCGTCTCAGATCATAACGAGGAATACGCGCTTTCTTTTACGTTTGGGTTCTTGTTTCGTACGGAAAGACGGGCTGGGAGATTTCATTTTGCTGTATTTCACCCACACACTGTTAAAAATGTGAAGAAAAACACACTACGAATAATTGAGTCTGCAGACAGATAATTCCCTGTCAACTCTAGGAGGGAGCTCTCACTGGCGATCTCTTGGAACACTCTGCTGTTTGTCTTAGTCTGCAAATCTGCACTGGCATAACATCTCCAGGATGGAGCTGGAACAAGAGCACACAGAAATCAAGTGGCAGGTACTACCATTGTAGGTGTGGCTCAATTACATACCACGTCCACACGACATTAATCACGAATCCCGTCTTTATTTCCTTATTCAGTGTTCAGGAACTAATGCCGGTGAAATGTAACCACACATTGTTGCATGCAGTTCCCGTCCATTACACATGAGTTCTGAAACTCATTTAAGTTCTTTAGATTCACTTAAAAAGACATCTTAAATAAGCTGGAGCCAGACACAACGCCGTTTGACAACGTTTAGAAAGAATGCCACAATAACACTGCACACAGATTCTTACAAAGACGGGTTGTCTCATGTTGACAGAAATTCACCACTGACACAATTTCTTATTGTTCCCTCAAACCGATTGAAGAGGAGCGTCGGGGGGAGGGGCTGAGCTGAGTGTCGCACACCTGCATCTGCTCCACCTCCAACCAACGGCCCATCAGGGAGCTTGACCCCCTGGGCCAGATAAGGGTGCGGTGAGTCTTCCGCTGGCCCCCGGGGCGCCTGCGCCGCTTGGGACATGAGCGGACACGCTATCAAGGGGCGGGGCTTCCAGCTGCCACATGCCGTCCACCTGCAGCCCGCGCATAACGCGCATCCGTGAGTGGCGCTGCCGCGTGGGAGTTCAGGGGTCAGGGTTCATGGCAAGCGGTCGCCACGGGAGCAGCTCGGTCCTCCAGGCACCCGCATATGGGAGGAGTACTTCAGGCTGTGGTCTGGGACAAACCCCCGAGTGACAAGACCACACAGCATGTTAGTGCGAGAGAGCTGCGGACTCGGTGAAATGAGGAGCAGAGGAAGGGATGCTTTTTTGGCAGGGTGGGAGAGTGTAAGGGGTGAAAGTGTGTGTGTGCGTGTGTGTATGTAAGGGGGGAAAGATGACCTGCAGCATCTGCTCTCTCTCCTAAATAAAGCACACACACACACAGAGGGAGATATTAGTCAGAGCCTAAACATCTCGCACCCTCGGCGACCTCGTCAGGAGGGGACATCGCCGTGGCAACGATTGTTGGCGTGGGCGACGGGACAGACAAAGGACACGGTTGACGGGAACCTGGCAACAGCCGGCTGGGACGACACACTTTTTGTCAGCGTGCCGGTCAACGAGGTGAGACTCGAACCGCTGCACTACACCCAACAGACAGACACACTCCTCTGCAGAAACACTCCTTCTACAAGCCCCCGCCGCAAACAGGAGAAGTCTTGGAGGAGCTCCTAGATGTAATCTCTCAAATAGCTCCATGTTTTTTTCTCTGGCCCTTTTCTTTCCATACAACCCAAACCGTGTTCCAGTTGTTCCCAAGTAATCTACAGCTTAAGTATGTGTGGGGTTTTAGCCGCAACGGAACACTACCGTGTAACATGCTAATAGGTGGCCAGGATTCGGGACACACGACTCAAGGCGCAATATTTGTTTTCTTCTTCTCAGGAGCTACGTGCAAACAAATGTTTCCTCAGAACTTCCCTCCCAGCTGTGGTGCTCCAACCCCCAGTGTCCGGTGACTCCTTCCACAACATTCCACAACCGCAAACTACAGCACGCGTGTCACTGAACGACCGAACCGACGACAATCCCAAAACGACAAGTCACGCCACTACAAAGTTGTAATCCAATCGGACCTGACCTTTGCCCTCTGGGCAACAAGTCTCCACAGCCTTGTGACTACTGGGGTTAGCTTTGAAAATGTAAGCCCCCGTCCTGAACTGTGCCCGTGATGTCTCCGGTCATCAGCAAATACCTGCATGTTCTGGATCCTCACAGGACGTCCCTGCTATTCCAAGGTGTTTTTTGCCCGTCAGTTGTTATAAGGATCCCCATTAGATGTTGTTGGAGTGGTAGCTACAGTTCCCGGGCTCCACGTATCAGACTAGACCCCAACGATAGCCGCCAGCGACGGGGCGATAGTGGCCCGAGAGAGGGGAGGACAGTGAGAGAGACAGAAAGGGTGAGACTCCGTACTGAACTGGACCCCGTGGCTACATCCCTGCAGTGACAAGTGTCCCTCCCACACAGCCCAGACACGCAGTGACGGAGAGGAGGGGAGGTGTGAGCGGGAAAGTCCATCTGGGCACTCCGTTCTTTATCTCCCTTTACAAAGTTCACAGATAGAGTGGCTGGAGAGGAGGAGAGACACTACCTCGGTGTCACAGGTCAGTCACAACCAGGAAAAAGAGGGAGGGAGGGAGAGAGGGAGAGAGAGACACTAATATTTAGTCTTGGCAATGCATGCCAGTATTTCAGTGTCTAAACATTGGGGCTCTCTATGAAACGTCACAGGTTGCTGGGCAACGCGACCCGGTCCCCGGCGACAGGGAAGCAGGACGGGTATCACAGACACACAGGGGAGGATGCCGGGTTGCCCGGGAACAAGATTGGCATCCCGGGAATGGACCCGGCCGAATTACCCTGCCGCCACCCAGGGGCCCTGCGACGGGCCCCTCTGTTCAACTGAGAGCGGGCGGGGCTCCTTCCATCACAGAGCTATCGACGTCTCATTGGACTCGTGTTTGTGTGTCTACCCGGCATCCAGGATTAAGTCATTAGTGGAAAACAAATTGTGACAGACTTGTTTTATAGCCGCCCAATCATGAGAAACAAGCGCCAGTGGCCCCGGCGGTAAACGAGCGCCACACTACACCCCCCCCCCCCCCCCCAAATAAAACCCTCAACTCAGATTCCTGCCTCCCATATTTATAATTTCACCACATCCTAACGATAACACGGGCAGGGACTGGTGCAGGAACAACAAGCCAGGGCCTTGCCGGCACTAATGAATCACATACGTTACCGCGGTGGAGGCCGTAAGTATTACCAGCTGCCTCCCTCTCTCACCCCCTCTCTCCCCCTCTCACCTCGGCAGTAGTGGCGGGGTGGGGGGGAGGAAGGGGGTGGTGTAGATTTGGGGGACGAAGCAAGCAGACATCTGAATGCAGCTGGACCGGGGAGGGGGGGGGGTTGGGGGGGTCAGGAGGTGGGGTGAGGATATGGGGAGAGGCGAGGAACCACAAGCCTCCGTGTTTCCAGCTGCTTTTCTCAGGGGCTCAGTTTTCTCCCCTCACATTTTTTTTTTGCAGGGGCCTTTTTTGTCCCCTTCTTCAGAAACAGACCCACCACCCCCCCCCCCCCCCCCCCCCCCCCCCCCCCCCCCCCCCCCCCCCCCCCCCCCCCCCCCCCCCCCCTTCGTCCGTCTTTGTTTGGACAGAGCTCTGGAGTTCCAGAAGCTCTCTCTCAGATGTGCTGAAGTAAGGGAAAAACAAAACAAACTGGCTCATGCACACACACACACACACACACACACACACTAGTACCACTACACTCTGAATCCCACTGTGTGACTGTAGCAAGTGAGGATGGAGGGAAATGGGAGCCCTAACTCCCGCTTCACTGTGGCCTTCAGCAGTGGGATGTAGGAGGCATTCCTCTTGACATTGTGCATGTGCTCTCGACTCTTTGGATCACAGCGCCGGGGCGAATTTTAGGCATACCTTGACATATGTTACCTCCTCGTATTGTTGACTCAGTGCTGCAATGGAATCAGGATACGGGAGCAAAACACAGGGCACGCCCACGGGCAGCCTCGGCCGTGTCCCTGGCCAATCCCTGGCACTGGTCTCCTTCATCGTCCAATAAGAAATACCCAGAGTCCACCGTGAAGACAGAAAAAAATAACAACGCAGCGCCCCAATACCAATCCATAAAAGCCAGTTAAAATAAACCAGTAAAATGGCGCTCGCTAAATGCCTCCCTTTCTTGCTAAATTTGAAATGTTATTTGTCCAATTCCTCTTTGCGGCTGTGTTTCTTACAAAGCCATAGGGTTTAGTGGGTTCTCTCATCCAGCATTGATCTAGTGATATTTATTAAAAAGGCAGAAGTATTTTCTTGGAATTGCCTTGAGGGGTTGTTATTTACCTTTTGGGGGCTAAACTGCTACTGGGTCAAAGTGATAAGCTAGAACAGATAACGAGCCATTAAACCGTAGTTAGTCAGAGACTATGTGAAAAGAAATAGAAAATATATACCATTTCCAATTGATTGTAGCGATAGTTCATTTTAGAAACATTTCAAAAAGTAACACACCTAACGGAGAACTGATAGAATCATAATATCTCAGACTTCATTTAAACCGGTAAATGTTTTAAGGGATCCTTGGATCAACAAGAGTAAAGAAATGGAAAACAGATGTTTCATTTCATTTGGTGCAGAGATTCTTTTCTTTCTCTTAGCTGCTCCCTCTTCATCCTCCCCCGCCGTGACTTGGCTAATACATTTGAATAATGAAGACGAGTGATTTAAATATTCCCTCAGTATAAAGAAATTATGCTTTTACACGATGCAGCAATATTAACCCTGTGTAATTGGGCTCTTTGGACTTTGGCAACAGAAAGACTAAATTAATTACTTATGCCGACAAAATGTCAGAGACGCTCATCCGAAATAATTACAGCCGGTCCTTCCGACAATGTTGTTGTCAGGGCTTTTACTCCATTACGCCGTATGTGATCAAAGGCGGTTTTGGGAGATTCTGTACGTCTGTCCTTGTCTGTAGTTATGACGGGTCTGTAGTTAGGGACAGCCTGGTCCAAGAACAACAGACTGCATCCTTTACTCTCCACACATGTTTGGATAGTTATTGAATGTAAGATAATAGGTGGACTAAAAGCATTTAAAGTGTGTGTGTGTCAGCCCGCTTGTGTGTGTGTGTGTCTGACCTGCTTGTGTGTGTGTGTTGGTACGCTCAGAGGAGAACTCTAATTAACACTGCTAAAGAAACAAAATGGTTTGAAACGTTCTGCATGTTTCATGTTGTGTGTGTGGGTACTCCAGAGAGTGCTTGACAAAATTCTTCTCCTGTTGTTCCACTAACAGTGCAGACCAGTGTATTGACTGGTTAGCGAGGGGGTTTGGGGGGGGGGGTGACTGACTTTGGTGTGATTGTCTTGTACTCGGATGATTGGGTGTGTTTCTGGTGTGTTTGCGTGCGTGATGTGGGTGTGTATTATTACTGTTCGCCCATCACCAATGGGATCTGGAGGAAAGCGACAACTTCTTTGGCTTTTGGCTGTTTTTCAATGGCGTTAAAAAGAAGAACATCAGCGCTTTTCCCCCCGACTGCGAATAAACATTGAACATGGGTTGGTGTGTTAGATGGGGATGTGTGTGTGTGAGGGAGAGAGAGAGCCTTGCTGATGCCATGCTCCAGTCAAACCCTTGATGTGGAAATGAGCTTCTCAGTCGTCCTGTAACTCATCCAGTTCTCACAGTCAGCGAGACCCCCACCCCACCCTCAGCTCCCACCACCCCACCCTCAGCTCCACCCACCCCACCCCTGAGCTTCTCTGGTCAGGATCTAGTGACACAGTACCCGGGAGGAAAGGACGGAAACAATCTGCCCTCATTTCTGCTTTTTTTGTATTTTCCATTAAACTGGATACTTAGGGGGGTGGGGGGGGTGGGTGTTCAGGTGGTCGGTCCTTCCGTGTGCCAAGGCAGTAAAGCCACGCGGTTTCTCAAAAGAGCCCAGTCAAGTGGATTTATGCTGGGGGAAGCACATTCATAAACAACACACACACACGTACAAGTGCACACGGACACACACAGGCCTGTGCTGGATGGCAGGCTCAGGTAAAGGGACGGGTAGAAGCAAAACCCAGGCAGCTGACTGCTTCTGGACGGCTGGCTCACGCCTACCCCTAACCTTAACTTTGTGTTCAGTTTTTGTGTTGTCTCCTGGGGGAAGCTTCGTTCTATGTTGAACAATTCCAAGTCACCTGATTCGAAAATCTCTAAACATCTTTGCACCTCTATTCTACTAGTGATAAGTGATAAGCTTATGACTTCAGTTTAACTTGATTTCCCCCCCAATTTCCATGCTAATCCTGTGACTCCAGCAGCGTGCGGGGTCTGAGAGTAGGTACTGCAAATAAGGTACTGGAAGTTCACCCAACAAAAGGACAGAAAACTGCCAGGCCAAAAATAATCTACCTGAAAAAAAGGAGTGAGGTTCCTGGTCAGGAATGTGCATTAGACCACCATCATCTATCACACGCAGAGACTGTCCGGGGCAGTTCATCTGTGGGAATACTACTCATCTAATAACTAACGCTCCAGTCCATCAAATACAGAAACTCAACAAGAGCAGCCTAAATCAAACTAACGCCATCATTTCATTGCTTGTATTATGACAAAAAGTATGTTTTAGTGCTGTCTGTGTCTGTCTGTGTGTTGTAGAGTGTGTTATTTTGCCATCTGAACATTGCAAGTGTGCTCTCTCTTCTACTTGTGTGTGTGTGTGTGTGTGTGTGTGCGCTTCTGGGACATGATAAGTGTGGGCACCTGAGGGTCCAATCCCCTACCAACCTTGGAGCACCGAGTGACAGCTGTCCGGTGTGCGTTGCCGCGGAGATAGGCATCATGGGCTCGTCTGAAGCCTAATTGGGCCTCTGCTCAGGCCCGCCTAGTGGCCCTGGCTAATTAATTAGAAAGGCAGCGGAGCCGAAACTTTTAATCAGGAGACCGGGCTTCTATATCATCACCATGGTAACACCTGGCACTCCTTAACGCGTACAGCCACTCCACATTGTGGAGGTAAAAGATTAACATGTGATCATATTTCACGTTGACATTCAGATGCTCAATTAGGTCAGGTATATCTGTCTGGCTACACTTTACACTAGAAAGTATTACAGGCAAGCATGTCAGTCTGACTCCGCAGTATGAAGTAAAACAGTGTGGATAGTGGCCGTCTGGCAGTACTTTACAGTCTAAATGATTACAGTACAGCTGGTATGTGTGTCTTCCTTTGTGTTTCTATGTCAAATAATGTGTGGGTCAAGACAAGGTGGAGCTGCGGCACGGGGTCCAAGTGTGTGTGAACGTTTGAGGGTCTAAAGGCCTCAAAGATCTTTTTCCACCCCATTTCCCTCTTTGGAATTAAAACCTAATACTATAATATTATAATTGTCTCTCAGCCATGTCTGTACTTAATTAATTAAAAACTGCCACTAAACCCAACACTTTTCCATTGCTCTCCATGATGCTTTTGGAAATAACGCATAACGCAACAACAGCTACAGCTACTATGATTCCTTGCCGTTTCCCAAGGCTGCTCGCAGCAAGCCCGAGTCCCACAGTGATAGTGCGACAACAGGCGTAGTGCGACAACAGGCGTGGTATGACAACAGAGAATAAGCCTGCCAGACACTTCACAAGGCGCGAGTGAAACCGGCGCTAATAGAAAGCAGCGTGTCAACTACCACTCTGGACACATTGTGATGAGCTTTGAGTAGAGGACCGTAATAAAAGGGTTGAATGGAAAATCTCCAATCCCGAATCATGCTTGTTAACAACGGCGAGGTAGAAGAAGCGTTATCTACGTGGGTCAGTGAACACTTCCCAAATAAACAGTGCCCTCGTCATCGCTTTGTCTTGTAGTCTTTGGACCGAGGCGAAGTGTCGCCGAGGCGAGAGATTGCAAAACACTCTCCTTTTATCTGTGGCGGCTGGTTGACACCGCATCGCGGTGCCTGTGGCAGCCACGTCCTCCTGGCCTCGCGACGTGCTAATCAGCTAGCTGGTCTTATCTCCATGTCGGTTCGGCCAAAAAACAAACACACGCCGCTTCTTTATTGCTTTGTTTTCATAGGTAATTTATTACAAGGAGGAAGGAGCCTACTGCTGCATTACTGCTGAGGTATTAAGGCCAGTATCAATGCTACGTGGTATCTACTGAAGTCTACGACACGTGGATGTACTATCAGAAAACGGTGGAATTGTTTAAACTGGAGTGGGACTCAGTGAAAGAGAGCGAGTGAGTAATCAGTGAGAGGAGGAAGATATAATGCTAAGCATGTTAGCAATTTCTTTGCCAGCCATCCATTTCCTGTGCAAGAGCAGAAGCAGCAGCCGTGTCCTCTGGAGGATTTGTGAGGGCCAGACCACTCTCCCCTCACTGTGTTCATACTCACTGTAAAATGGGTCAAATCTGTCCTGCTAAAACGCTAGGTGAGGGCTAAAAGCTAACACCAACTAAGCCCCTGTTTAAGAGTCCCATACAGCTAGGGCAGGCATAATGAGGGGGTCTTGGAATCCATGTCACTACAGTCACTTTGCGGTTTCTGCAACACTCCCAAGGAGAGGGAGAATAAGAGAGAGAGAGAGAGAAGGACCCTGGCTGGCCTGTCTCTGTCACCAGGCTAATTAGCATGTTTTAGCCAGTTAGCGAGGAGTGGCCCACCCGACAGTCCCTGTGTGGGGGAGTCAAACACCGGGGCACTAATGACCTGCTTCCTCCCTACGGAGCCCCCCTGGCCCCCTCGCCATCGACCCAGCCCACGCCTGGTGCCACACACGCGCCAGGCCCGCCACTGCCACGGGGCGCCCGCCTTTCTGCCGACAAGCCGTCATGGTGTCAAGCCCAAAGAAACGCAGGCACCGGGGGCCGTTGAGTACAGACAGCCGGGGATAGTTGGCATCTCTCGCACGCTCTGCTGGAGCTCTAGCTCGACGGGACGCCTGAACCCGTAACTGAGGGTGACAGTGACACCCGACAAACACACATTTTCGCTCCTCTCCCTCCCTCTCTCACACACACACACACACAGGGCAGGCTGACTCAGGGGCTAACCGGTTCATCAGCCTGTGAAATAGTTCAGACAAGCTGGTTCTAGCGCGGCGCTAGGCTAACAGGCAGCTAGCCGTGGCCGCCGAGCGTCACCATGCATTATTCACAGACAGGCTCTCGGCACTTGTTAGGCCACTTCTAGCCTCCGCGGCGCGCTAACGGCGCTCCGGTGTATCTCTGTCAGTATGAGTAAACAAACGCCGGGTACACGGGTGTGACAGTGAGAGGGAGGCACGCCACCCAGCCCGGGGGGGGGGGGGAGAAGGGGTAGGTGCATT
Organism: Novumbra hubbsi; assembly: GCA_016801125.1. NCBI lineage: Eukaryota > Metazoa > Chordata > Actinopteri > Esociformes > Umbridae > Novumbra > Novumbra hubbsi. Next base: position 21,378 of record JACXGK010006653.1, read on the forward strand.
CATATTTTATGGCTCCTTTCTGGCGTTTGTCCCCAGGCCAAATGCTGCGACTAGAGTCTGCTAATGTCAGAGCAGCACTTAACCAGGCATTTCCAGTGTGTCATGTGCATTAGGGAATACTCAGGGAGAGATGGGGGGGGGCTGACGAGAGAGGTGCATGCTGGAATCACAAATAGGAAACAGATATGGATTATTGTTACTGGAGCTGAAACGTTTTAAGACACATTATGAGGTGAAGTATATGATAAATCTGAGTTTACTGTGCATTACAATAATGTGGTTTTTAATGATCGGAGATCTACGTGTGTGTGCATCCAGTCTGAGTTCTATTTGTGTGTGTGTGTATAGGTGTGTCCAGTTTGTGATATATGTGTGTGTGTGTATATGTGTGTCCAGTTTGTGACGGTCTTTAAAGTGTGTCCCTAATCTGGTCCCACTACAGGGACATGTTGACAACGCTGAGCTAAGCTCTATGAGCAGTAGGCAGATAACACTCACACTATGGATCAACTGAGGAGCAACACACACACCCTGTACACACATTACACACACACACACACACACACACACACACACGCTAAACAAAGGGACAGAGAGCGACAGGGAAAATAGAATGGATATATAAATGTCAGCACTTCTGCTCAACCATCCCCAAACCCCTATAAGGACATGTTCTAATTCTAAGTCATCACAGCTACAGTATTTTCTTCACCAGAGTACTCAGTTAATTTCCCCCCTCGTTTTAATGGTGAGTGTTGGTATAGGAGCCTGGACTGTGATCACTCCGTCATGCTGCTGGTGTTATGAGTGGCTAGGACCTCTGGTCACCTGTCCCAGAGTTAATCATGTCATCACCCAGACACTCTCTTGGCACGGTGCCCTTTGGCACTGGGAGAGCCTGGGGACAAAGAGGGTGATACCCCACAAGAGATGGGCCGTCGGGATGGTGAAGTGGACCCTTTTAGATCCATCTGTCGTCACCTGAAGTGGCCTGTAATTCTAACATGATGTTACATTTGTAGGTGAGAATGGGAATCTTGGACCCCTGACTTCAGTGTCACATCCCAAAAAACAGACACTCATAAAACAGGCAAGTCAGGCCCAGAATGCTTGTGCACTCCAATGCTTCCAGAATGAACACAGCTGTCTGGGTGGTGTTGTGTTCCAAACCACACAACCCCTAATTTGATCCCACAGGAAGTGCACTATCACTAACAGGAAGTAGATTCAATCCTAAAGAGAGAACTTTTTAACACTTAACTGGCCGCAGACCTTAGGCATTTAAAATCAGCAAGTACATCATGGTACTGGAGTTCTGTTTATACTTTTTTTTTATCATTTATAATGTTTTATCGTATTTACTTACTTCACATGAAAAGCAGCCAACGTGATAGTTTGGCTCCACTGATTAGCAGACTTCTAAACAAGTGAAGCTTTAGAAATTGAGTTCACAGGGCACAGTGAGAAATCATGGAGAAAAGTATTGACAACAGAGTGTGCGAGCTGAGACGAGATGAAACAGATTCATTAACTTGGTGGGTGTGTATATATGTGTGTTTGGGTTATTATTCTTGATCAAAGGCAGGTGGTTTTAGCCATGAGAGGGGCATTTTTTTGAGAAAGTGAACAAGATAATACCACCAGAGCCCTTGGACTTAACACACAGCACTAATGAGAGATCACTGCGATTAGCAATTAACTTCCACCAAAGCAAAAACAATAGAGACCAAATTAGCAGCAAGGCTAAGTGACGAACTAAACACAAAATACAGCTACGAGTAAGCTTAGCGCTTAGCTTAGCACCATTTCACTAGATGGAAACCTAGGGGGATGGAGGGGGGTGAGGAAGGTCAATTTATCCTCTTTTAGTAGAACAGTCTCTCATCATCCCTTGTTATCCTTCTCCCTCAACTCTTTTTACACTATTTCTCTCATATAACATATGACTTGTGCTACGTCGCTAGGCTATAGCAGGCTGACGGCCGTGATGCTTTTTCCAAGCTCGGCTACAGTAAGTGGCAGCGTTAGCTACCACAGCAGAGGTAACCACGGCTAAAGTCCTAGGGAAATAATGAGTGTGGAGTGGGTGTAAAGTCAACACTGGGTTTTCGGTCCGCTTCCAGCCCACTTTCACTTACTTACAGCTGTGGTTTGGAACCGTTATGCTAATCCGGAAAAGCTAATTAAATTAGCTCACATTACAAGAAATGATCTACAGAGGCTTCATGAATACATGCCCTTTAACTCTCCACACTTCATCTGTTCCACACAGAAAGGCTTTTATGGGGCTTTTTAATGATAACCCAGAACACTACAGGAAACCAGTTTGCTACTGCTTGTTAGCAAAAGAGTGTGATCTGAGAGAGGGGCTGTGGCAAAAGACAAGCCCGGTCTCTTAAGTGTCTGTCACAGCGATCTAACCTCAGGAAAGCTTTGTACCCCGGCAGTGTGTCTGTGACTGGCATGAGGATGAGCCACACACACACACACACACACAGAGAAACTACTGTGTTTTGTGGCTGCAGGTGACAGCAAGGCTTTGTAATGTCTAATCCTGGTGGAGCTCTACAAGACATGAAAACACTAAAGTGGAGCCGGGGCTATGTCTTGTCTTCATACTGAGGGGATGTTAAAACAGAGGCTCTCTCTCTCTCTACCCTCTTTCTCTCTTTCTATTGATCTCTCATTCTCTCAATCTTTGCCTTCTTCTGTTTCCGTGTGTCTGTCTCTCACCCTTTCGTGTCCTTCTCAGCCTCTCTCTCTCTCTCTTCCGCAACCCTGTCTTTGTTTTCGACTCCTTCTCCTTTTCCCCTGAAGCCAGACATCTCTTACCCACCCTCCCTTCCCTTCCTCGCTCTCCTGGTCTTATAGATCTGCTTGAGGTCTCAGGAGGAAAATAGAAGTCAAGCTATTGTCATTTCAAACAGTGTGATAACCAGACACCGGTCTGCCCACTGACAACTCCAGGGGAATTGCCGGGGGATTTGCTTCTAGCTCTTTTACTCTCCCTTTTTCCCCCTTTAGCCCTCTCAGAAAAGCTCCTCTCTCCCCCGCAACCGACCCCCCCCACTCCCCACACTACTCCTACACATCCTGCCACATTGGCTATACCCCCCACTTTCTGTGGTGGGTGTAGCTGGTTGTTGTTGTTGTTGTTGTGTGGACTGCTGCCGTGCTTCTCCTCCGCTGTGCCGAGGGGACCAGGGGGAGAGTAGTCGTCTTGCCCGTACCAAGGTCAGTACCTTCTACATGCCAGTTCTGCGTCCTCGACAAGCAGGGAAATCAATACTTTCGGACTGTGGCTCTGCTCTCGGTGTAACAACAACACGGGGCCAACACACCTGACACGTCTTACACCACATCTAACCAGCCGGAGGGAGGGAGGGAAAGCCCTCTGTGTATCTGATTCGCATCTAGAGAGGTCTCTCTCCCCATCTCACCAACCGCCTCCATGTTTCTCCCTTGCCGTGTTTGCAGTTGCTTCGTTTGATTTGGTTACATTTCACATTACTCAGTAGAGTTCAATGCGTCCCTGATTGCTGCCTCAGAGTGGGTGTGAATGTACTGGCAGCTGAAGGACAGTGTAGGATGACAAGGATGCAGTGGAGATAACTGGGGAGATGCAGTGAAGATGCAGCGAGGACAGAAAAAGCAAGAGACACACACACATGCAAAGAAGGCCACAGGCGACTGTTTTACAGCTTCACTACGGCCTGAACATGCCTCGACCTTTTGACTGCCAGCAAGAGGCTGGGAGAACGAAGAAACGAGGAAAGGACAGAGAGCGCCAGCTCCACGATCTGAACCCATTGTTAACCCTGCCTCTTGGCCTGCCTCTAATGACCAGGGGAGAACTGCATGGCCAATTACAGGAGCAGTCAGTCTGTCCCCCGGCCACTCTCTGTAAAACTCTGTCTGCCTCTGCTCCCGAAAAGTAAGGCCAACATCGACCAGAGCCCACTCGTCGCTTGGGGACACAGAGACACGCAGAGAGAAATCTGCTCCTGGAAAAAGTGGAAACATTCACAACAGCTGCTGGGAATCTGTTGTATGACAGCGGAAGGTGGGAGAGGGGTGTGTGTGTGTTGCAATACTGAGCACACAACCATTTTCCTAAACCTTCCTGCCTTGCCTTTAATTAGTTAATTATATACATTTTGAATCCCTTTAATTTATTAAATATTCACCTCAGCAGCTCATACGCAAAAACAAATACAAATTCACTGAAGCTTAAGGACATCTGGAGATTGGTTAACCTAGGGATCAATTAGCTCATTGCTGGGAGAACCCAATTGCCCCAGTGTTGGGCCATTAACCACTACAGGACTTAACCCTTCTACTGGCACATTGTTGGGTCATTAACCATTACAGGACTTAACCCTTCTACTGGCCCATTGATGGGTCATTAACCACTACAGGACTTAACCCTTCTACTGGCCCATTGTTGGGTCATTAACCATTACAGGACTTAACCCTTCTACTGGCCCATTGTTGGGTCATTAACCACTACAGGGCTTAACCCTTCAACTGGCCCATTGATGGGTCATTAACCACTATAGGGCTTAACCCTTCTACTGGCCCATTGTTGGGTCATTAACCATTACAGGACTTAACCCTTCTACTGGCCCATTGTTGGGTCATTAACCACTACAGGGCTTTTTAAGGTGCCAACACTGAGGAGATAATGTTTAAGAGATCATATTACTGTAACATTCAGGAGACAGTATTGCGATCGCGTCATAGCTGACCATCTGCTTTGGTGGCCATCTTAGAGAGGATCCTGCAACAGTGGAGTTGGGTTCAATTCATTCAGTTCCAACACCACTTGGCCATGTCCCAAAAGGCCCAATGTTTCCTGAACAAGTCTCCTCTCTTCCTCTTTCTCTCTCTCTCTCTCTCTCTCTCTCTCAGGACCACAAATGCTGCAAAGCATCATTGTAGCCTGCCATTGCCAAGGCAACCCCGGGGGATGTGTCTTGTTCTTGTATTCTTAGGTTTTTCCTCATTCCCTCTCTTCCCTCTCTTGTTCTCTTTCTTTTTTTCCTCTCTCGTTCCACCTCTCTCACCCCCCCTCTTGTTCCCCCATTCCATCTTGTTCCCCCTCTCCTGTCTCTCCTGTTTCTTTCTCGGTCCCATTCCCTCTCTCCACGACTTAGTTGCAGCACATGTTCTTCAGTGGCAAGAGTTTAAACAAATAAAAAGGAGATTTGTGCTCCTTGTTTTTCAACCCGGCTACAAAAGGCCAAGACAGCAGACACGCAGAGAGAGAGAGGGGGAAAAAAAGATGGTGAAACTTCTAGAGGGAAAGAGGTATGGATTTACAAGTGCAAGACTCCCTGACGTTGGAGAGAAAGAAACCAAGAGAAGAGATAGAACATTTAAAGACAACCCAAAGCGCATTGGCAAGAATGAGATGGTCCGTGGGTTCAGACTGATACTTGTACTCACTGGCTCAGAACTCAGAATATACTTAAAATATGTCACAGCCCATCTTGCTCATCAGTGCCTGGTGCTAACCACCAGATGTAGAAGGGCGTCGGTTTATCAGAAATAGCTGATGATATTCTGGGGTCAATTTGGTCAAAGTGCAGTATAAGAAAATGTGAAGCTGGTCCGAGGATATCGTTTCTGTGTCTCCCCAATCTATTTCTGGCAAGAGGCCTCGCCTGCTTGTCACTACACCAGTTTGATTGGGAGATCTAATGGCCGAGTCTTCCTCCTTCGTCCAGGGTGGACAGAAATATAAACGGCCTCCGTTTTCCCTGTCACGGACAGGCTTTCTCCTGAATTAAAAAAACGGAGACCATCGATTTTCTATTTGCTTAAATTTGCAACTTAATCCCTTAGATATGTCCAGGATGTACGGCCCTGTCGATAGACATCCGGAGACTGATGAAGAGCACACCGCATCTACTGTAGGGTATGAAAGTGCGATAAGGGGAGGGTAGAAGATGAGACAAAGTAGGAACCAGGCTGCTACGCTCACAGTGGTTACAAGGGCTCGGTTTGCTGCTCATAACGGCAAGGTGGCGACTTAGGATTCGGTCCTGTAGCTCACTTACGTCCCCTACGAGAAGGAAGGAAACAGGATCCATGGACCTCACCAAACCAGAACCAAGCAAGGACGAATCTCCCCCACCCCTAAGTACCAGCATGTTCTCATTTGGGTCTAAATGTCCCAAATAAATCTCAGCTCAGCTGTACTTCAATGTAAGGCCACACTGCAGGGCTTTCTCACATAGAGCTCCGCTACTGTGGAATAATCTGCCAATTACGGTTAGAAATGCAGACTCTGTGGCAATTTTTAAGTGTCTACTAAAGACACATCTATTCAGCATGTTTTTTGACTAGTGTAGCCTGGCCCAGGGGTTGAAGGTGACCGGAATGGCTCGATACTGTCCACCCTTGCTGTATTGCTAGGTGGGCTCTCATCTCCACTGGGATGCCTGCTCTCCAATGCCACTTGAGGGCGGAGTCACTGGCTTGCTGCTGTCTGTCCTTTGCGCCCCTCGAGCAATTGGAGTGAACTCTGCTGGCAATACTCGGCCCTCATAAAAGGGTGGTTGCGGTTAGTGTGTGTCCCTTTGGCTGGTGCCTGGCAATGTGGGTGGATTGATTTCTTGCCTGTTGGGTCCTGTCCGAGGCC